>VZTO01010245.1:1137-13951 GCA_013400615.1 Syrrhaptes paradoxus
TGCAAATTGATGGACAGAGTTTTCAAACTCCATTTATCATCAGTTATCTCAGCTGTTGGCTGTGAAGAGTGAAGCTTGCATGGCTTGCTTCTAACCACAGCACTGATAAGTTGTAATGGATTTATGTTTCCGTATTTCAAAAGATGTCTTGAAATTTCTTGGAAGAGGAAGGTGACTGACATAAATGTACCCGAACAGGAAAGGAAGGGTGTTATTCCTGGTATTGTTCAGGGTATTTTTCTCTTCTGAATACTTGAGAAGCAGTTGAATCACTAACAGGAATGACAAGCTAGAAAGTTTTGAAGGGAGTGCAGTGATCAGACTTGATAGTTCATGCTTAAGAAGTCAACCCTCTTGCTGACACCAGATCAAAGTCAGTGAAATGCATGTTAAAACAGCGCAGGATCTTTTCGGTGTCCTCATGTCTCAAATATTCAGTAATACATAATTGTCACGTTTGTTTGGGTAAGAACAACTTTGATTTACATTTGGGTTTTTTAAGTAGAAAGCACTGCTTTGACTGTTTGGTTTTTGTTTGTGATTGTTTGGTTTTTGTTTTTGTTTTTTTTTGACCAAATGCTGAATAAAATCTTTGGAAACTGGTGGTGAGTAGTAAAATATTTACAAGAGTAGTATTAGGTGTTATGATTTTGCTCATTGTGTTACATGAGTAACAATATAATCTAATTGTAAGAAGAAAATGTAAACTGGCATGGATGTAAAGATTAAATGAGGCAACTGTTGTATCTTGTCCCCAGGAGAAATTGTACTTTCCTACCTGTGTTTCATTGCTTCTCTTTTCTGTTTAGGGTTTTTGCCTATCTTTTGTTTTCTGGTTAGATATCAAAGGCTGAACAGTTTCAGGAAATAAAATCAGATGTGATGGTTCGTTTCTCTCATGGAATGATGAAATAACCATCTTTTTCAGCAGAGAGAGGTTGTGGTCAGACTACGAGGGCAGAATGTCCTTGTCCTCGGCGTCGTTTCCTTGGCTGACAACCATGGGGTCAGCATGTCTTTTAATTAATATTCTGGGCTTGATTACCAGTTTTGATACCAGAAGTACAAATCAAATCTTCCTTTTTTCATTTTTTTTGGATAAGAACGTGCCTTGAAACTACTTAGGAGAAGCCATCAGTTGCCAGCAAGATTGATTCCTCCAAACTGATATGTTTTGGTGTTCCCAAATGACTTAATGCTGCCTGCTGTTGAAATAATGGGACAACAATTTACAGTTGAGTTATACTGGGGAAATTCATGCACATCTAAACCTTTGTATAAAAATCTGTAAGTCTCCTGCTGAAATGATTAGGTAGGATGTTTCTCACTTAGTGGTTGCACCTGGATGTAAATGTTGGACTAGAATAGTCTGTTTCAGGTGGAAGGGACCTACAATGATCATCTAGTCAAACTGCCTGACCCATTCAGGGCTGACCCAGTTAAAGCCTGTTGTTCAGGGCATTGTCAACACACCTCTTGAACACTGGGACATTGACCATCTCTGTCACTGGATATCAGAGGAGAGCTCAGCACTTCCACCTCCTCGTCCCCTCCTCAGGAAGCTGTAGAGGGCAATGAGGTTGCCCATCAGCCTCCTTTTCTCCAAACTAGACAAACCCAAAGTCCTCGGCCACTCCTCGTAGAACATCCTTTCCAGCCCCCTCACCAGCTTTGTTGCCTTCCTCTGGATGCATTCAGGGACATGTACGTCTTAAGTTGAGAGGTCCAGAACTGCACGCAGTAGTCCAGGTGAGGCTGCACCAATAATTGCCTCTTATGACTGACTGGTTATACTGCGGTGCACCCCAGGATGCAGTGTGCCCTCACTGTTGACTCACATTGAGCCTCTTCTCAGCTAGCATCCTCAGATCCCTTTCTGCAGGGCTGCTCTCCAGCCATTTTTCTCCTGATTTATACTTGTGTCTGGTGTTACTCCATCCCAAGTGCAGAATCTGGCACTTGGACTTCTTAAATGTCATGTCGTTGATGGTTGTCCAGTGCTTCAGTCTGTCTAGGTCACTCTGCAAGACNTACCCAGCACACCGTGAACCCGCTCACCCTACAGTTGGTTGGCTTGGCCAGAACGATGCTGTGAGGGACAGTATCAAAAACCTTCCTAAAATTCACAAAAAACTACATCCAGCTCCTCCCCTTTGTCTGCCAGATGGATGACCTTCTCAAAGAAGGATATCAAATTAGTTAAACAGGTTTTGGTGAACCTGTGTGTGATGACTGTTCTGTTCTTTAAATACCTTTCAATGGTACCCAGTACAATCTTCTCCATATGTTTTCCAGGAACTGAGGTTAGACTAACAGGTCAGTAGTTTTCCTTGATCTTTTCTCACACCCTTCTTGTAAATTGGAATAGCTCTGTCTAGCTTCCAGTCCCACAGTACTGGGACCAGTGACCTCCCCAGACTCCCAAGACATTTGGCAAATGATCAAGTGGTTTTTATGCAGCTACACAGTGCAAGGTGTGTTTCCTTCTATCTTTTCACAGCAGAATCAGTGTGGTTCTGCTGTTTTGATGGTGGGACTTGTGCGAAGTGTCTACTTCAGTTCTTCCCAAGAAGCGGGTGCCTCTCCTTTGGATGGTGCATGTCTGACACACGCTGATATTTCTCCTTGGTTATTGGTGTTGGTTTTTCTAGAATTATTTTATGCACAAATAGATGTCTCTTGCTGATAGTTTAATTGCTGTGGATTATTTTGGGTAACGTATTGATGACATGGGAGAGCAGAAGGAAATGGAATGGGGTTGTCATGACTACTGTGATTTTTTTTTCTAATTTTTATACTTCCATTTAAAAATATATTTGTCCCTAAATTTTTAGGGATAAAAAAATGTGCTTTGCTAGTTGTAAATTACTGGTCATATTTCAGACTCTTCCAATTCTAGCAAGAGACAGTTTTTGAAGACTATTTTTCTAGAAATCACAAAGGGTGAAAAGAAAGAGGATTCTCTTGGCAACGTCTATAAAGGAAAATTGGGTTGGTTTAGTACTCATGTAATAGTGAGTACAATTTATTTTGGTGCTTACACAAGGGCATGATTTGTTTCAAGTCAGGTGGTTTTGCATAGAATTTATCTAGAAATTTTTTCAAGTGCTGATAGCCAATTTCTGTGAGCTTGCTACTACTAATAACAATAATTGCATTGTTTTATTTAAATCAGTGTAATTCCTCATTTTTCTACAAGTAGATTTTGCAATACTCATGCCTTAGTTGTGGTTAGAAATGAGTTTCTCTTGTGGAACTAATTCAGGCCTGTAATTATTGTGTAGCAAAGAGAAGACTGAAGTAATTTAAGGTATTTTCAGTCATTCAAGGGGGCTAATTAACTTCTTTATGACTAATCAAGGCAACATATTACTCTAATGCATAAGAGCGGGTGCCTTTTCATTCCTGGGTACATTCATACTTGACCTATGCATTACTTGGACCATAAACACGGTAGTGCAGGGACGGATGTGGTTCAGGACTCTGTGCCATCAGTACATTGTCAGCATTGATCAAACAAGAATTCTTTTACAGTGGATAACTTCGCTCTGCCTTTTTAAAACAGAAGAGGAATTTTCAATTTTTTAAAATACGTCCATTTACAAAAATTTCTTACTTAAAAATAAATATTTAGGGATAAACTATGTGATTAGTACCAGCATAATATGTAGGTACTACTGGATTTAGGTTGATTTATGCCTTTGGCCTCTTTTACATGCTTACTTGGCAGCACCAGCAATGTCTGCAGCACTCTGCTTTGATTCACAAGCTACTTTTAGCTTGTGCTGATAATATAACCAAATCAATCCAAGCTGGAGATGATTTAATTTGTCCCATTTCTCAGTCTAACAAATTAGTCCTTGTTGAATTGCCTGTTACATGGGTAGACTGACACTTGTCCCCTAGTTAGCTCAGGCTCTGTCTTAGAGTGTCTTGCAATCAGTGTTGGAACTGAACAGCAGAAAAATTATTCCTATGTCATCCTTTGGTTGCTGGTGTCTCTTAATATTTTCTGTACATTTACTGGAGGCTAGCAATTTCAGGTATCCATTTTCTAAAAGAGTGAAATGTCTTTTGTTATGGATTATTAAAAACAACATTGAAAGTTTTTTTTCTTTGTAAAGCCAGGTTAATATTATCGAACAATATAAACAATAGGATAGAGTTTTGTGTAGCACTGGATTTTGGTGCTGTACTGGTTTCCCTCCAGTGTAAGCTACATGCAGCTCATTCTGCTGAGAAGTTTTGTGTCTGAAGTCCCACAACTGAGCCACTTAAAAGAGCAAACCTACAACAGAGGATGTGAATTTGTAGAAAGTGTAATAGGACTTTAAAGACTCCTGATGGTTAAGATGTTTCTGTGTGGTGTCGTCATTTACAGTACATGTCTACAGTTGCTTTTCAAAGTGCATAGTGCCAAACAGCAGTTAGATGTGATGTGATGATCTTGTATCTCCCAGCGCTTCTTTCACATTCTGTATATTGATGACTGTTCTTCCCACTACCTGACCACACTTCTCTAATCTATATTCTGTCTCTGCATGTTGGATCTAAAAGTGTAGCTTGCTAGCACCGGTCACACATATAACGCAGGAGGAAAGAATTTTGAAGAATCCTGATTCCCTGCCCTGTACCTACTTGCTCCATTTCTACCTCTCTGACAGGTGTTGCTATGTAAGTGAACTATCTTATGGTTAAGTGAGCATAATCTTTATTTTAAAGTGAAAATAGAATTTCGGCAGAAGTTGGCAACAGTGGAAAAATGCTCTTGCTTGCCCTGAGCGGATTGTTGTTTTTTTTCCAGGGGGTGTGTGTATATGACAGAGACTGAAAAAGAATAAGTATGTGTGGGCATTGGCAGCAGGCCACACTCTCCAGGCCATCCACTGTATTATCTCTTCCTTCTTTCCTTGCCTTGCAAAATGTATAGGCTTAGATACATAAAATAATGCATTTATTTCAAAATTGTGTTAAATGAGCTCATCTTAGTCACTTAGCAGTTATGAAATGCTGCCAAGTGCTATACGTCGTATAAATTTATAGGGTTTTTTTTGCAAAGGATGAAAAACTATATAGCTACTGAAGCAGAAAGCATCTTCCTTCACCCGTAAAATACTGAAGTATGAAGAAGGATGCTGAAAGCCAAGATTTCTAATTTGACCCTCCTACTTAGTGCTTCTGAATGCAAAGATTCGTACTCACCGAGGCTGTCTGCTTGCAGCAGGCAAAATTATCATTCACCGCATTCACAGCTGAGAGTTTTGACGAGGTCAGTAACCAGTTCTAGCACAGCATGGCTTCTTCTCCCTCACCGCCAGCTTGGTAACAGGAACAAGTGAGACTTCTGCTGCTTCCCTTCTAATGAGGTACGAATTCCAGATCAAATGTTAGAGCTTCTTGTTTCTACGTGAAAAAAATCAGATTCAACCCCTGGACATGTGCCAGGCAGGGATATCATTAAATTTTACTCTGTTGCTTCCAACTGTTAAAGCCTGCTGATCTGACACAACCAGGGGGAGAACTAAAATATAGATACGTTTCACAGATACAGGGCAGAAGGCACTGTTAGATAATTTAGTCTGACATTTAGGGTGTTGCCGGTCATTATGTGTAACTGTTACTCCGTTTCGTGCTCAGCAGCTCACGTTTGACTGAAAATTTAACAGGCATTTGATGAAAATGTTTTTCAGAAAGGCATGCTGTCTTATTTTGAAGTTACTCAGAAATGAAGATTTCAACATCTCTTTTAGTAATTTGTTCTATTGGTTAAACAGTCTGTGCTTTTTTTCCTTTTTTTGATGCATTTTACTGCATTTCTAACTTGAATATGTCTAGTTTCTAGTTTTCTGTAGTTTCATGGGAATTTCAAACTGGCAGAGCTGCTGAAAGAAGCGATTGGCTTCTCCCAGTCGCTTCTTCCTGCTTCGATGCTACGTGGTGTGACCAGAGCACTGGCCCCCGGTCCTGGCCTGATCTTTCTATAGCTGTACAGGGAACCCACTGCAGAACCAGCAATACCAACAGCAAAATCAGATCTGTCCAGGGTCAGTACCAAGATCTGCTTCATAGCACAGCTGCACGAAGGGTGCCATTGCAAATGAGGTGGAACTGGGACAGGAATGAACAGTCAGAAATGGGAAACCAGTGAAGCTGTGCCTGTTCTGGTGGCTATCCCAACAGCAGATGGTGAAACCGCGGAGTTACTTTCAGCTGTTGGTTTTTGGCCATTTTCTGCTATAAATAATCATGTTTTAATGGTGGCTCATGTTGCTGTGTATCTGTGGGTTGGTCCTCATGATGTAAATGTCACAACTTCACAGCCAGGTGTACATCAGAACACTGGGATAAAAATACAGTTATTTGATGCAGCAAAAGCTGTTCAGAAGCAAGTATTGTCAAGATTTTAACATCTATTTTGTTGATAAATTTTTTGTATCTCTGCTGTAATTAGTAACTAATACTCAAGGGAAAAAGGCTTTGGACTGTTCTATTAGGGGGTTTATATGAAGCAAATTAGCCTGTGTTAGCAGGTTGAAAGTGGATGGGGAAACACACTTTATCAAGGAGTGTAGAGAGAGGACAAGGGGTAACAGCTATAAGCTGAAAGAGGGGAGATTTAGATTAGACATTAGGAAGAAATTTTTCCTGTGAGGGTGGTGAGGCAGTGGCCCAGGGTGCCCAGAGAAGCTGTGGATGCCCCATCCCTGGAGGGGTTCAAGGCCAGGCTGGATGAGGCTTTGAGCAACCTGGGCTAGTGGGAGGTGTCCCTGTCCATGGCAGGGGGTTGGAACTTCATCTTTAAGGTCCCTTCCAACCCAAACCATTCTGTGATTCTATGAAATTCCCAGTATTTGAAGATTGTGTTTAGTAAACATTTTTTCAAAAAATAAACCCAGTCTTAAAGATAAAAATTGAAACTTGTTAGATAATGGGGTCTAAGATAATGGGTGTCTAACCCATGTGGAACAATATCTAATACTAAACCAGGTGAACTTCACAGTAAATAAAATATTTTCTGTCTACTGGATGTTTGTCTCTCTTACTGGAGTATTTGGTAGGCAATCTCTCTGCCAGCTCTCGTGTTGAATACTCTTATCATGCTTTTTAGTAAGAGGAGAGTATAATCAACCTTTACAAATCTGAGAGAGAGAGAGATGTACGTTACACTGGTTGTCTAGTCTTCCTCTGTAGTCTGAGAAGGGTGCGGTTTTCTGAGTTACAGAAGGAAAGAGGTGGAGCTCTGAAAAGCAAGATCCCAAGGACAAGTCAAGCTCAGCAATACAAGATCATAGCATCATTTTGGTTGGAAAAGACCTTTAAGATCATTGAGTTCAACTGTAAACCTAACCCTGCCACGTGAACCACTAAACCATGTTCCTAAATGCCACATCTGCATGTCTTTTAAATACTTCCAGGGATGGTGACTTGACCACTTCCCTGGGCAGCTTGTTCTAATGCTTGATAACCCTTTTGGTGTGGGATTTTTTCCCGATATCCAATCTGAACCTCCCTGGTGCAACTTGAAGTCGATTATCCAGTTTGGGCAAGGGAATGGCTCCAGATCAGCAGTATCACCACAAAACACTGAAGTTTGTACCTGGCCTTGTGTGTGTAGCTATGAACTAGAAAATAAGAATATGTACTGCTCTTCTAGGGCATTGGGTACTCATGTTCTTTATATTACAAAAAAAATCTCTTCCAAATACTGCTGAAAGTGTTGACTGATTTTTAGTGCTGCCAAAACACACTTTTTTTTTTTAAGTTCACCAGTGACTCTTACTGTAGTGAAAGTTGTTACATAAAATTGTGCTACATTTTCTTCCCAAAAGATTCCAGTGTTGTTTAGGTAACAGTGCTGAACAGATGAAGCGTACAGTCACTGTCTCCTACTGTTCAGCATGCTGATTCCATGTCTCTTCTGGCAGCACAGTGCTAAACCTGCATTTACTTAAGACTGTAAAGTATTCCCTATTCTTTGGAGATGGATTTGGTTTTGGGTAATCTGATTGCATATAATTTCATCAAGACTTCATCTTTACACCTTCTAGGTGGTACAGATCTCATTTTACACATGGGAAATTATAAATGCAGTTGTAGAGGCCTGTTTAGCAGGAGGACTCCGTTCTTTATCCTTCCGTTTTTGCGTAGGAGTTCTAACAGCCCAATCTATCAGGGTTTTTGCCACCACTTAAGTGGAGAGTGCAGAAACGACTTCACTTGTGATCTGACAGATTTCTATTGTACATGGAAGTCATAAACTTCTTTAAAGTGACCATCTGCTTTTGTGCTATCTTAAATGAAGCTCTTTGAAGCTGCCCACCACAGTTGTCTGAAGTATGCTAATACTGCTGCACCTCTTCTTTGGTTGTCTCCGTTTCTACTTGACTGAGCTTCCCAGCTTTGGTACCTGTCATCTCATTTCCAGTCATACAGTTGCTGGTTGGTGTGTGTTCTCAAGCAGCCATGTCCCAGGCAAAGTGTCTTATGTCCTCATCATTTATTTTTTAACATCTATTTTGTATAGTTTTTTTGTTGAATCTGTGAAAAACTTTCTCGGATGTAAATTTTCTGGCCACCTGTGATTCTATAGGGGAAATTCCTGTATTTCTCATTTAAAACTCTCACTCTAGGTTTTTTTTAATTGAAGACAGAAAAAAGTGTCTCTTCTGCTGTTTTTCAACTTTTGTTTCAGTATTCATTGTGCAGATATGTATTAGCCTGGTAAAGCTGTAAAATAGCCAAGTTGTGATGATCCTCACTGGAGGTGGAACAGTTTAAAGAAGGCTTTGCAGTCTGATGCAGGTGTTTGTACTCCAGAATAATTTAGGAGAAATGCCTTTTTATTTACAAAGCCCTTGCAAGTAAACGTTAAAAAAACCTCCACAGCAAATAATTTTCTTCACAATGTAGGGTCTTTTCTTCCAAAATCTGTGTGAAAAGATGGGATTCATGCCAACCATAAAAGTGTTAAGAAGATTGCTGCTATTTTACCCTTACTATATTTCAAATAGTAAACCATACAGAATTATTGACTTGCTTTCTCAAAAAAGGTATCCAGGTTTGACATCATGCTGAAATACCACTTAGCTTGTTTTCAGGTGAGAAATAAAGGATATAAGAAGGGATGATTAGTAAGCAGTGCTGAAACAGACTCTTCTTAAAAGAAAAAAATCTCAAATGTTGAATTGTTTCTGGAATGTTACTCAGCTGCCTTTGGAGTCAGTGGGAGGCTTTGATTTCATTTTCCCAAGAGAGTGATAAGGCTCACTCTCACTACAGTGCCTCTTCACTGTGTATGTATGATCTATAATATATGTATTTTAATTTTATGTTTAGAATGTTTTTAAAAGGAAGTCTTGTACTTGGTAAAAGCTGTCTGTGTGCCTCCTTCAGATGCTAGAAGTAGAATTATCCAGAAAACATCAGCTTTCTGGTTCACTAAGGAATGTGGTTGTGACTGTGTTATTAAGAGAAAATACATTCTAACTAGAGAAACCACTATTTTAGAATCAATGGGCACTAAGTTTTCCAAACCTATTAATTCAGCAGAGGATGAAACCAAGAACAGAACAGAGAACTTTGCACTAAGAAGCATGGTCATAGCTTACTGACTAAACTAACTAATCAGGAATTTCCACAGAGGAAAAAGGGAATTAACAGCTCGGATCTAGGTTTTGGCAATCCGACCTTCTTTGGTCCTTTTTGAAAACCCCAGTGTAGGGATGCATCATGAATGGTGTTCCCATTACTTGCATCTTTGCTAACCACGACAGGAAGAAGTTTCCCAGTTGTGCTGTTCTGGTTGCTGTATTTTCCATCAGGTGCAGGTCTCTGGCATGAAGGAGATTTTTGCGTTCCCTGAGAGTATCTGAGTGTATTTCCAGGGTGCAGCGTTTCAGTGGATGGTACAGAGACTTGTCAGAAAGGAACCTGTGTGAGGAATGGAGGCTGAAGAGGAGAAAATGAACAGTCTCAGTAAATGCTCAAGCACGGGAACAAAGACTTTCCTTCAGGGATGCGTAGGGATTATGCAAAATTAGGTTGTTAATGGATTGAGAACAAGCCTGAAAAAACCAAAACCACAGTGGACTGGGAGAATTACTTAAAAGACTTCTGTTCATTTTGCTTTTAGTTTTAATGTTCAAGAGTTCCGTGTTTTATGTGTTTTTCTAATAACACCAAGCTCTGGAGTTCACAGTACTTCTAGTGTTTCGATGATGCTCGTTCTGGAGAAGAGTGCAGGCAGCTCCTCCGAGCACTTGGTGACTCAGATTCTCATAACAGCGGTGTTAGAGACAAGATGTGAACCTGAAGGCAGCTCTGGGCTTGGGGGCTGAAGCTGGAAGTGAGCTCTGTGTCCTCTGAAGACAAAGGCAGAAGATTTTATTTTATTTATATTTTGAAGAGACAGTAGCACAGGAATATGTCCTCAAAGTCTAGCAAAGAGCTGTGGAGTGTGTGACATCTGTCTTCAAAGGAGTGGCCAAAAACTCAGCTAGTGGAGTTCCTCTGTCAATCCAGGTGTCTTTGTAGCACTTGGGAGGGACAAATGTTGTAGAATCTAAAAGAAACCAAACTCGGACATTGTATTTGTGTTGTGGCTCTGATGAGATGTTTATCTGTAAGGAGCAGCACTGTCTGGGAGCTCAGGAAGCAAGTCGGGTCACTAGATAGGCTGAACTGGGATTAAGAAGCTTGAGCAGGAGGGACGTGGCAAAGATAAGTCACCGCACAGGTGTGGTTGCTCACAAAAACAGAATATCTGAAGAATATGTGTTAAAATGAATATGTTTATCATAAGTAACATCTTACAAAGGTTTTCAAAATATGTAATAAAGAAAAAAAGCTAGCAAGACCTCTCTTACAGCCTTTGAAATTATTTGTTACAGGATGATGGGGATAGGGAAGAGATGCGGTAGCTCCATCCCCTACTACAGGTGAAGACTCTAGAAGTCAGCTTAGGTGTAGGATTTAGTTGCAATACAACCTTGAAATAATCTCATCATGATATTGCTCTGAGAATAGGGCAAAGACATATGGAAGGTGTTGACACCTATTGAGAACTGGATATCCTGTTCTTGGAAACATCTTAGTGTTTCCAACATCAAAGGACTCATGGGGGGGAATTGGTCACGTACCATATTTGGTCTGGAGCAATGATTATCTACGGCGTCAACTCAGAATGTTAAAGGTCTTCTGTCTGCCCTATGAGAAGTAACAAAATGAAATTGTGAGTACCAAGTGAGGTGTGCTTGAGTGTCATGATACCTGAGGCAGGGAAGAAAAAAAATCTACTTTTCCTCAAAAGAAACACAGCCTTTTGTGATAAAAGGGTGATTTTGGAGGCTTTGGAGACTTAGTCTGTCAGAGACACTCAAAGACAACTGGGAAAGAGAAGGGTTTTCTGCTGCATTTGTGGGACATGCAGGTGAATATACGTGTAGCTGTGAAAAGGAGGAACAGAGAAAAGTGCTCTCAATATTCAAAAGTATTTTGGCATGCTGCTTCTCTAGGGAGAATCCCTACAAGGTGCAAACCAAACCTGATGGAGTGAAAGGGATGCAGGTTGCCTCTCCCAGAGGATAGAGGGAGATGGCAAGTGTGCCCTGGGCTGGTGGGACCAGGGAGTTGAGAAAATTTGTTTTCATCTTAAGTTGCATCCAGAAATTACTAAACAGGTCTCACTTCTGGAACTGCTGGGGAACGAGGGAAAGAAAATGACTGTTCTTGTCAGCTCACCTTTCATAAACCTTGGTCACAAAGGGATAAGTTACATGACTTGCAGGAGGAAGCAAGGAGAAACTACAGAACCCACTAGGAAGAAAGAAACCTGTGTAGGACTACTTAAACATGCTTTGTCCTTGGGGGGCTTGGATGAGGGAAGGAAGAAGGGAGACAAGGAAAATTAATTTCCTATTCTTATTTTCAATCAAGCAAGTGATTCAAGAAAGAGGGAAGGCAGCAATACAATTTGGTGGTTATTCAGTAAGTTAAAAGAGGAGTTTTAAGTGATTCTGAGGTTTTTTGTGACTTCTGAAGTTTCTGTATGTAGCAGAGTGCTGGGAGAAGTAAAGGAGGAAGGACTGTGAGATATGTATGGATAGGCACATTATTATTTTTTTTCCTGTGAAATAAAGACATTTTTATTCTGGTTTGTTCTAGTAAAACTCAGCTTTAGAATTAATAACATTTCTTGTGACTTTTAGGTGTCTTGTTGTGGCAGGGTGTCAACAAATCTACCTGTACTGTGCTGTCTTACTTGAGGTCCTGCCAGGGAATTTGTTCATACTGCAGATCAAACTGTACATATATTTGAGTGAGGTCTTGAGAAATTGTTAGCTTGGACATGTAAATAGGTCCTGCCTGTCTTTAATGAGACAGCCTTTGTGTACGGGAGTGACCACTTGTGTAATTAATAGTTGTAGTGAAAACTATTTTTCTAAGGCTTGCTGTTAACCTATTTTTTGTTAACAAATTGAACATGAAAAAAATTGTTTTGAAAAATTGAAATTAATTACTTTAACCAGTGACAGAAGATGTGATTAGCTTTTGCTTTGGTTTCGTTTTGGTTTTTAAGTGCAAATGGTCAGCTTTTTGGAACAATGAGGAATCAGGGAGGGCGAGGAAAAATTTCAGTCCTTTTAGACAAGCTATATGAATGCAGAAGGAGATGCTTTGCTAGCTTTTAACTGTGTTTTGAGCAAATAAAACTTGCCTGGTTTTAAAGGCTAAATGAGGTTTGAAGCAATTTGCTGTATGATACAAAATGCAGTGATTCAGCATTTGTGATGAGAGCTATTTCTAGTTAAAAACC
>VZTO01010245.1:14004-27793 GCA_013400615.1 Syrrhaptes paradoxus
AAGGCTTGTTACTTTCTCATGCTGGATCCCTCAAATCCGAGAGCTACTTGGCAGTTTCCAAGGCAACCACCTGTGGAATAATTAAAAAGGATGAAGCGTTAGTGTGCCAGATATAAGGAATTCTTGCCTGGAGAGAGCACTTCACTTTCATCTATCTTGAAGAATCAAATGAGTTTCTGCCAGCAAAGTTAAGGTAGTGCAATTAAAAAGTACTGATTTATTTTCTGGAGGTACTGAAAGTTTAAGCAGGAGCAACAATCCTACTATGACTGTACTATTCATGTAAGAAAATTACCATGGATCCTTCTATGTTAATTTTTTGGTATATGTTTAAACAGAAAATCCAGGAGAAAGATGATGGTGGAAGAGCAATGTGGGTGAACAGTATTTTGTATTAGTAAAACATTTGCATGAACTCTTTTGCGCTTTATGCCGTCTTTCCTCACAGATGATTTTAAGCTGGTAGGGACTAAAGTGGAGCATACATTAGTGGGAGCATAAATATAGGAAGTGCAGCCTTCATGCCAAGTACACTGAGATTTCTTTTGGCATTCAGTGAAGTGATAGATATAAAAGGAATGTAGGAGTGGGCTTACTGCAAAATGACAGTCAGAATTAAGGATCGATCTTTATCCCATACCTTNGAACATGAAAAAAAATTGTTTTGAAAAATTGAAATTAATTACTTTAACCAGTGACAGAAGATGTGATTAGCTTTTGCTTTGGTTTCGTTTTGGTTTTTAAGTGCAAATGGTCAGCTTTTTGGAACAATGAGGAATCAGGGAGGGCGAGGAAAAATTTCAGTCCTTTTAGACAAGCTATATGAATGCAGAAGGAGATGCTTTGCTAGCTTTTAACTGTGTTTTGAGCAAATAAAACTTGCCTGGTTTTAAAGGCTAAATGAGGTTTGAAGCAATTTGCTGTATGATACAAAATGCAGTGATTCAGCATTTGTGATGAGAGCTATTTCTAGTTATTCTATTTTTATTCAAAGAAAAACAATAGCACTGGATTTCAGGCAGTTTGACCAAACACTGAGGAAGGTCTCTATTGAAGCTGAGGAAAATCTCATATAGCTTGGTCTTGAAAGCTGAACTCGGGAGCTCCTTCGGCAGCAACATTTTAGTGCTGTCCTCCCGAAGGTGAAATCCAGTGCTGTGCTGGAAAGCTACATAAGCTGTGTTTCTCTGAAGCCTAGTTTGTATCCGATGTTAAAGGGCTATGAACATTCATTGTATTTTATTTTTGAAGAATTGAGCAATATAATTAACCTCTGCTAATTTTAACCATCTTTTTTAGGTTTTCAAAACCGTTCCGTTGCCCTGTTGCCGCAGCCAATGCGGATCCGAATGCCGTGGCTACAAAGGCTTGTTACTTTCTCATGCTGGATCCCTCAAATCCGAGAGCTACTTGGCAGTTTCCAAGGCAACCACCTGTGGAATAATTAAAAAGGATGAAGTGTTAGTGTGCCAGATATAAGGAATTCTTGCCTGGAGAGAGCACTTCACTTTCATCTATCTTGAAGAATCAAATGAGTTTCTGCCAGCAAAGTTAAGGTAGTGCAATTAAAAAGTACTGATTTATTTTCTGGAGGTACTGAAAGTTTAAGCAGGAGCAACAATCCTACTATGACTGTACTATTCATGTAAGAAAATTACCATGGATCCTTCTATGTTAATTTTTTGGTATATGTTTAAACAGAAAATCCAGGAGAAAGATGATGGTGGAAGAGCAATGTGGGTGAACAGTATTTTGTATTAGTAAAACATTTGCATGAACTCTTTTGCGCTTTATGCCGTCTTTCCTCACAGATGATTTTAAGCTGGTAGGGACTAAAGTGGAGCATACATTAGTGGGAGCATAAATATAGGAAGTGCAGCCTTCATGCCAAGTACACTGAGATTTCTTTTGGCATTCAGTGAAGTGATAGATATAAAAGGAATGTAGGAGTGGGCTTACTGCAAAATGACAGTCAGAATTAAGGATCGATCTTTATCCCATACCTTAAGGGGTATGCAGGGATTAAGTTCATGTGGAACTGATAATCAGGTTTAGCTTCTTTGGTGAAGCAGCAGCTAAAACCATGTTGAAGACCACATTCCCATATTCAGAGCTGAAATTGCGTAGTGGAGAAACCAAAAGGTAAGCAAAAGAACTCCCTTAGAATAAGAAAGAATATCAGATACCAATACTTAGTTCTGCAAGTTTGAAATGTTGCTAGAGAAGTTTATGGTAAAGCTGTTAGGCTCTAGATAACTGGAAAAGTTTTTCTCACAGTATAATAAGTTACTGGATGTATCTACTTATATCTTCCTTCTCTGCCAGTCATTCAAATATATTTGAATAGAAAAATATTATTCATTTCTGACAATGAAGTTAAATGGAGAAAGCCACATTCGCGTTCTTCTCATAGTCTGAACAGCTATTCAGTTAAGTCTGGTTACCTAGCTTGATGCTTTTGTATAGTTAATTTTAGGCGTGATGCTTTTGTGTAGTTTATTTTAAGCAAAAAAATGATTTCTAAATTTTGAAGTAGAAATATTTGGGATGCCATCTGGGCTTTACATAATAAATTTTTACTGCCAGAATGTTTGTGGGATTCAGCTGGGATGTGGATGGGATTTCACATTCCATCCTTTCCACAGCACAAGAGGATCATTGTTTTTAAATACAGTGAGTCCAAGAAGAAATAAGAATTGTGTGATGGCAGCTTTGTGATTTGAGGGAATACAAACAGAACCTATCCAGTAACGAGTGTTACCTTTTACAGCTGTTACAGAATTTCAGAAGCTAATACTTACAGGTACCAACTGAGTACAACTGCAGTTTTCAATGCTAATACTTAATTTCCAGTTCATTGTCATTGTGGCTTAACAGCCAAATTGATTTTCTCTTTAAAGTAATTATTCAGGCGGTTCAGTTCCTTTCAGTATAGAGCTGAGGAGAGGGCTTTTGGAGACCAATAGTGTTTTCATGTGTGAAGGGAGGATGCTGGCAAAGTATCTGCACCAAGCACAGTGAAGATGGTACAAAACTGAGACACAGTGCAAGTGGAGTAAGGATAGTCATCGTGTGTGTGTATCCAGATACTTTGCTTTCCAAGAAGCATAAGGAACTCTCAAAGAGAAAGGTGCATGCTTGTGAAGAAGGTATGTGTGTATTTGTGTAAGACTCATGTAAAAGCTAGGTATCAATACCAGGAAGTCGTGCAGGATTCCCAGGAGAGTACACAGCATAGAAGTTTCATCTTGGACACCTGTAGCTGAAGCAGGTGGTGAAAAGCAGGAAGGGTGAACAGCTCCCTGAAGGTACCTAGTCCTGACCCTTTTGAAGAGGATGACTTGCCTCTAAAAAGGCACCTCTAGAAAGGAACCTCTCTCTTCCCGTTGATCATTCAGCCTGGACCGCTAATTTAGCCTAGATATCTGACACTTCATAAACTTAACTGTGTATTTAGATTGGTTTATATGTGAAGCTCATGGATGCTTTTTTCTCTATATTTCATTCCCAATTCAGAGCTTCCCATGTGAAGTAGAGTTGCACTTGATTACTGGTATAACCCACTTACTCATCCTCTTTTTCCTGACTGCGACATTTGACCCTGGCCGTTTTTCCAGACTTCATACGCAAGCCTGTGGTTCGGTACCAAGGGTACTGGAGAGCCACATGGAGTCTGTTAACATGGTTTCTAATAGAAATAAAAACATGCACGCTAAATTTAGGCAGCTGGACTGTGTGAAAGAAAAAAGTGTCTAGGCAGAATTGATTTCTAGTGTTCTGTATATAGCTTATGTTTCAATAATGTTTGTCCCTGAGATGTTTTACAGGGCTGAAGGGGAGTAGAAAGATAGGAGCAGTGATCTCTTCAGTAACTTTGATTTCTTAAAGCAGTTCAGTTTGTGGCAACATAGGAGTTGTTTTTGCAGCCTCGGCTATTAAGAATTAGTGGTATATGCACCCACAAAATGTAAAATTTTCTTTTTACCCCTCATCTCAGATGGTTTATGTTACGCTCCATGTTGAAGTAATTTGGTGTTCTTTTGAAAGGAAAAAAAAAGGGAAATAGTGATACGGTAACTCTCTTAAAGATTGTTTTGATACAGTGATTCCATTTCCCCCTTATCTCTATACCATCAGAACAACTGTGTCAAGAGTCAATTACAGTGTGGTCGTCTGAAAGTGTCATTAGAGTATCANCGTAGTGGAACAGGGAACTCAAATCAATGGATGGACTATTTTACCAAGGCTTTATTTTGGAGTACTGATCCCTGTGTGTTTGGAGGTTTTAGGGTGTATCAGGTTGGGCAGACACAGCATGCATCCCATTAAGATGTAGAAAAGATTTTCACCTTTCCAGAGAGCAAGAAGAATAATATCTGGGAATATCCATCACCAGGACGCTATGTGAAGTTGTGTATCTTAAGGTTTAGGATCACCTCTTTTTTTTTTCTCTTGCTTCTTGGAGATCAAAAGAGTTAAACTGAGCTGCCCAAAACTGTGGTGAATGTTTTCCAGATGCATCAATACAGGACACTATTTTTGTCTATCAGTACCACTAAAAAATACAAAACTCCCGCTCTGTGCATAGTCTTCTGAGTAGCCCCCGCTCTAAGAGCGGCTACAGCGACAACAATCGCAACACAGTTTTGCTGTGTCCCCTTCTCCCCAGCACCTGTTACTGCTGTGCATTTTGAATATACTTTTTCAGCGTAGTTCAAAGGTCTTGCCTGAGTTATGCAGAAAGTCCAGAATAGGAAAGAAAGATCAGTCCACTTTGTTATCATTCTAGGACCAGTTTAGCTCTCTTTGGAATTAATGAAGTAACTAATAAAATATTTATAGCAGTAGAGTTGTTTGTATTAATATGTATTTCCAGCTCCTCCTTTGTGGTTTGAATTCCTCATGTTAGGTTGTGTATCTTTTCCTGCTATTAAAAAATAAAAGAAAGACTCTAAAATTTGGTAGAGAGATGNTGAAAGTGTCATTAGAGTATCTATCCATTAATTTTTAAAGTAAATAGGACTGTTTCCTAGAGTAGATAACTCTTCCCTTTTGTTGCTTGGAAATCCAGGTAATACTTCAGGTTGGAATTTTTCAAAGGGAGTTTTTGCAAGAGGAAGTCTGTAGTGAAAATGCAGAGGAAATGCAGGTGAAAGAGTGATGAGCACCAAGCCACCTTCCACGTAGTGGAACAGGGAACTCAAATCAATGGATGGACTATTTTACCAAGGCTTTATTTTGGAGTACTGATCCCTGTGTGTTTGGAGGTTTTAGGGTGTATCAGGTTGGGCAGACACAGCATGCATCCCATTAAGATGTAGAAAAGATTTTCACCTTTCCAGAGAGCAAGAAGAATAATATCTGGGAATATCCATCACCAGGACGCTATGTGAAGTTGTGTATCTTAAGGTTTAGGATCACCTCTTTTTTTTTTCTCTTGCTTCTTGGAGATCAAAAGAGTTAAACTGAGCTGCCCAAAACTGTGGTGAATGTTTTCCAGATGCATCAATACAGGACACTATTTTTGTCTATCAGTACCACTAAAAAATACAAAACTCCCGCTCTGTGCATAGTCTTCTGAGTAGCCCCCGCTCTAAGAGCGGCTACAGCGACAACAATCGCAACACAGTTTTGCTGTGTCCCCTTCTCCCCAGCACCTGTTACTGCTGTGCATTTTGAATATACTTTTTCAGCGTAGTTCAAAGGTCTTGCCTGAGTTATGCAGAAAGTCCAGAATAGGAAAGAAAGATCAGTCCACTTTGTTATCATTCTAGGACCAGTTTAGCTCTCTTTGGAATTAATGAAGTAACTAATAAAATATTTATAGCAGTAGAGTTGTTTGTATTAATATGTATTTCCAGCTCCTCCTTTGTGGTTTGAATTCCTCATGTTAGGTTGTGTATCTTTTCCTGCTATTAAAAAATAAAAGAAAGACTCTAAAATTTGGTAGAGAGATGGAATGTGGCTTTAGATTGCTATTGACAGTGAATGTATGGATATTTGTAACAGGCAAGGAAGAGGTGATAATGCTTGACAATTCTTTGGGACATCGTACCTGTGCTAGACAAAATTACTTATGAAGAGGTAATGAGCATAAGAGTAGAAGAGTAACTGTTCCTGTACACACATTTAGAGCATTGTTTGTCTCCAGCAGTGGCCAAAAGCAGGTAACTGAGAAGCACAAGAGGAGAATGACGGTATAGGATCCTCCTTCCGTGTGCTTTTCATTCTCTGGACATCTGTAGTACAGGGCTTTACTGAGCTGAGTATTTTTTTTTTTTTACAGTGTTTGCTGGACTTGTCTTCAGAATTTGTTAAATCTCCCTTTCAAGCCATGAGAAATGTTAGGAAGTGTACTGCTCTGTGGTACCACAGCTTAACTTTAACATGGCAGCTTGCTGAGTAAGGAACCATATTCTTTTTTTAAATTTTGGACATGAACTCTATTTAAAATCCATTTACCGTACTGGAAGAGACATAAATAATTCATCCCTAGCTGCGATCTCTATGGCAATCGTAATTTTCTAGACCTCAGCCAACTGTTAAGAGTCAGTTCAGAGCCTGTTGACCCATACGTGAAGGAAGTCACGACCACTTTCCCCACCTCCAGTTATCCTACTTCTTGTTCCTACTTAATTTTGTAGAGATGGTTTATGAATTTCACTACTGAATTTCATTGGTGTATGTTATTGTCCAGTCAGTAATCTGCACTCAGTCCTTTTTCAGTTTTTTCCTACTCATTTACTGACTTTGCTACTGTGAATAAGTTAGTATCATCAACACATGTTGTCATCTTGCTGCTGAGCCCTTTTCATGTCATTTATGAATTCATTGAAGAGGGCTGGGAACAGATCCCAGCACAGATCCCCGTGGAAGGAAGAGCTGAAATTGCACCAAGTCCTGCCAAAAGCAAAAGTGGGTATGCCCGCTTCTGCACGTGGCACGGTTGAATTTATAGTAATTCCGCTGTGGTGTTTCGGTACACATGGAAATGTGGAATCATTGTACAGATCTTTGTAGGAATGGATCATTTCATGTGTAAGATTCAGTGTCACCTTTGAAAAAGGTATGGTGGGGAAGGGATTCACCTTTTCGATGATTGAGGGTGCTTGCCTTAATATTTAAAAGTGCCAGACCTACTTTGTTCACAGCTTAGCATTTTTCGTTTTCTGAGTTTTTATTCTTGAAAGCAACTTGGTTAAAACGTACTGGTTTATCACTCTGCTTTACCAGTATATAGAAAACAGTGTCAAGTAACGGGATAAATAAGTTGAATAAATCTCCCTAATCATAAACATACACTTAATCATCTAAAACTGGTGTAGGAAATTACCTTAGCAATAGAACTGTTACTTGTTCTTGTTTTCCAATGTTAACATAGCAAACATAGGTAATGCAGTAATAAGAAAACTGGGTCAGATCAAAAGGACCTGTAGCATAAAACCATTTTTCTTCTGGTAGCCTGTAGCTACAGCTTAGAGAGGTGTGCAGGGAGAGGGAACCTAGTTCTGCTTCCCATGGCATGGTCACACGTGCTTCCCGCAACCTGCAGGTGGGGAGTCCTGAGCCACAGCCTGTATCACAGTGCCATGTCTGCTTCCGTGAATTTCTCTAATGTGAACCCGTGGTGTTGTTCCTGAGATCCTAGAGCTGTGAGTTACATGGGTTATGTGTTCACCTCGTGGAAAAGGCTGCTCTTCTGGACACGGGTGTGTTATTCCCTTCCTAAGGTGGGATGAAAGCAGCGTGCAGAGTTCGGGATATGAACGTGCTGCAGACGAATGCAGCATTGCAGTGTCACGCTGCTGCTTCCTGTTGTGGTCTCTGTTGCCTTCCTCATTACTCCTGAAATTCTGTTTGCTTTTTCACTGCTCCTGTTACAACCCTGGTGTAAATTACATTTTCACAAAGCTATCTACAGTAACTTCAAGGTCTTTCCTAATCAGGAAAAACTAATTTAGAACCCATTGTTTTCTATGTGTGGTTAGTTATTTTTTTTCCCAAATGCAGGGCCTTTCAAAATATACTGGAATTTAATCTTCCATTTGCTGTATGATAACTAGTTGGAAGAAAGGACTGAGTGTAACTTCTCTGATTCACCTAATGCTTCTTTGCTAGACCTGTGATCTCACATTATATACCCTTTTCACCATAATTTATGGTTAAGTTAAATAAGAGAAGTCTAACTACAGATCTGTATAGGAGTCCACGTGTGTGTGTAAATGGATATTTTTTTAGCATGTTAATTAACGGTTCATTAATAAGACCTTCTTCTTTACTGCACTGCAGCTGAGTTTTCTTTAAGAGCTTTTAGAGTAGTTGGTAATTTTCGGGGTCTCCCAATATGTGATTAATCAGAGTTCCTTCGGAGCCCTCATGGACACGTATGCGTATCGCAGTCCATCAGTTGGCATTTTTAGTGTTTTGGTTTCCTTAGAAATCTGGCTGAGTTACACATTCTCCTGGCTATTCTGTTACTGGTAGGCTTTGTCAGTTAATAGTTCTCAACTGACGGGAGAGGATCCTCTTTCCTTGTCCACTGCAGGCAGACTTCAGTGCTGGAAGTTCCCTAAACTGTTTTGTACCCAGCAGTGACTGCATGTGGATTTTCATGTGGCAAAGAAGTAATTTGGAGGTTTTTTCCTCTCCCCATGGTTTTGTCTTGTTGAGCATGCCTTTCACCTTTTTATCACCTGTTGGCCCAGCACACTTTCTGATAAGCTTCATCCTTCTGGTGTGTTTGATAGAAGTTTCTCTGAGCACATCAGTTCTCAATATTATTTTTTCTAGCTTGGAGTTGAATTTAGTTTGCTAAAGTTTTTATATTTTCCAAGCATCTGGTATAGCTTCACGTTTTGAAGGGCATGCTTTTGCATGCTTTCTTAATGGTGGTTTTTTTTGGTTTTTTTTTTAAGTTATACTTACCCTGTTCTTCTATATGCAATATGGGGTCTCCAGCAAGCTGTCAGTCCCTAAAAACATTCACCTTTTTGCCTGTTTTTTTAGTTGCCTTTAAAGACGCTTCTTTTTTTCTTAGTCAGGGTGCTTGAGGTTAGAAGGGACATGACAAAGGTCATCTGGTCCAACTTTTCTGCACAAGCAGGGTTGTTTTTGTTTGGTTTTTTTTTTTGTTTGTTTGGTTTTTTTTTTTAAGTTGCATAACTGAAAACAGAGAAACCCCATGTTTCAAATACTGGACCTGAGTGAAGATCCAGTACACAGCTCAGGGCTGAGTCAAGTCTTGCTTCTCTTCTAAGTTGTGGATTTGTTTGGAGAAGTGGTCATTAATGGTGTCTTTAGAAGTGCAGTGTTTACATCACATTGACAATACTGAGAATTTATCTGTCTCTCTGAAATCCCGCGATTTGGTCACCTTAATCTTGAGAGGTGATGTTTGTTGCTGGTAATGGTGAGCGATGTTCCTGGGGCTGTGATGTTATCGTCCACTTCAGGCTGGAACTGGGAAGCCTCTCTGTCCTGCTGAGCTTGATGTTGTGTCTTTTCTTTCTTACTGTGCTTTTGTTGGAAGGAAGAGGGTTTGAGCTTCATGAACTTCCGTGCACTTTGAGATACTCAGGTCAGTTAAATCACGTGACATGGGTCATACCAGAAAATTTCTCCATATTTGGAGTTGTGTCTCTCATCCTGCTGGAATATTCTACACTATCCAGAATGGCACCAGACTAATTTTTATCAGTATTTGCTGCCCCCAACCAGTGAAGTTGAAAGAGCAGTTTGGTTCACCCTGCTGTAAGCATCTCCATGGGGTCAGATGAGTTGCTGTCTGCATTCCTCTGGGTCGATAGCTCTCCAGTGAGGGGGGGTTGGACACCCAGAATGGTTATAGACCCCTTGTAGACATTTGAAATTGGGTGAATTGAATCCCACCCTGGTATTTCAGTCTTCTGATCCAGTGAGTGTTTTCACATGTAGAGAGTTGTCGTCAGTCGTAACGCTTAAGAAAAGCAATCCAGATGACTGTGGCTGGGTGAAAAGGAAGGAGAAGGCTTGCATTGTCTCTTTGGGTGAAGTGAAGGTGTAGTCTTGTGGGTGACTTAAAAGGGGAAGATGAGAGTGGAATTTATTTTTACATGTATTACATGTAAGGATAATGTAAAGGTAGTGATGGTTGTGAAGAGCAGCTTGGTGTGACTTGGTGGTTGGTAATTTTGCCTCTTTTTTCCTCACTCTCTTAAAAGTTAATAAATAATGAAAAGTCTGCAATCTAGACATCTTGCATTTCTAGCAATATAGATTCCATTTCAGTATTGACACTGCAAGGTCTCTGGGAGGTCTGGAGAGAGCTGTAATAACAATACGTTTTCTGAGTTTGAATTGCGTGGCTGAGGTGTGGTGTGATGGCAGTGTTGCCCTCAGCTGTCAGATCCATCGATGACCAGCCAGTGCCCTGTGTAAACTGTGGGTTTTGCAGTGCTTAGCTGTAGCCTTCTACAAACCAGACATTTTCTTTAAAGTTATGGAAAGATGGTTACAGCCAGAGAGCAGTTTTTCCACGAGTGTAAGATAGCCAAGACAGGATGGGATCAGTGGGCTCAGTAGTTCTTTTTGTAAGTGCCCATCTACGTAGTGGTTGTAGAAAGAGCTTAAATGAACAAGGAAACCCCTGACATTTTCAACAGAAGAAATTGGGTGAGATGAATCTATCCTTAAAGGTCAGATTTAATATGTGTGTTACCACTTTCTGATTGTTACGTATGGTCAGTGGCAATGTATCAGTTGAGCTGTTTTTGAGTTTCTAAGATGAGTTTGTGTCAGTCTGGAGTTATTCATACACTACCAAAAAAAAAAAAGACAAAACCAAAAACCAAACCCTTTTCAGTGCATCTTTTAGCATATTATTAGTGATTGTTCCTCCAAGCGACCGATCTGACTCGCTGGAAATTTTATGGTGCTTTACCTTCCACATTATGAGAATGCATGCTCAAGCTCAGCTTTGTGTGGGTGAATGGACAATACTGCGTAAGTGTGCAAATACAGACTGCTAAGAAGCCTTTGGGCTGAGGTTAATGAACTTTTTCTGTTCCCTTTTGTTCTGTCTGTAGCTTCCTCAGTTTTGGGCTCTGTGAGAATGCAGACTGGTCTAAAAACTATGTAGATTACATAAGACAGTGCTGGGTTTTATTTCAGCTGAATGGTGGCTGATCTCAGTTTCCAGCAGGTTTGAAGTGTTCTTCTGCCCACCAAACAATACCAAGGCTAAGGCTGAAAGCAGGTGTTTGCTTCAGCAGTGACAGTCACTAATATCTTGTTGTTATGTTAATTTGGGGAATGATAATATTTTCTGGAGGACTGAAGGATGCTGAGAGCATGTTATTACTTTGTTCTCACCAGATAAGCATAGATGGAATACAAATGCTCAGGAATGGTATCAGGACAGAGAAGATGAAGGGTGTTTTCAGTTAACGCCTGCCAAAAATTAAGGAAAAATAACATAAAATTTTTATAATTTGTGGGAGTACTCACTTGGAAGTCGTCTGCTCCACAGATGAGGGCTATACGGGGTATTTGGGTTAACTGTTTTGAAATGAGGGTTCACATAAAATTTGCAGGGGGATGTTTCAACTTCTTTGGGCTACAGTAATTTGTAGTTCAGTTATTGAGTGTTTCTCATGATTCTCAAGGAAATGTCCTTGCTCAGGAAGAAATCTCACTGAAATAAATGCTAAGGATTTGTTGTTGTTACTGAGGCCTGAAAAAAAAAAAGAGGTTTACTCTGCACTGTCTTAAGTATGAGGAACAACTACTCAGCAATCAGTGAATAATCAGATTTATGTTTATTCAGAGAGCTTGTTTCCTTCGAATTGTCTGTTTTCACCTTCTGTAGGGTCCTAAGGGTTTCAGGAATGATGTTTCTAGTATTTTCTATTTTAGGCACTTGACGCAGGATTTCAAATTCTGCTGAGGTGTTGGCAGTGCTACAATATGTATCTTGTTTACAGTAACTCCTTTTCAGATTTGTAATGCAAATACCATCTCTGCAGATCTTCAGAGAACTAGTTCCTCTGGAGTTGAGGGTTTCATCTTGCTTGACTTGGATCTTGAAAGGTGGTATCCATCTAATCCAGCTGGATTAAGAATAATCTCATCTGGATATCTGATTTCCAGAGAGCTAAAGTGAGATGAAATTTATCCAGAGTCCCTCAATTGCTGGAGTAATTTCAAGCAGCAAGAAGTAAGATCGACTCTTCTTTCCATCATTGTCATTCTAAACGGAGAACTCAGGCTTCCTTCAGAGTTGTTGTTTCTTGGTGCTCTGCTGTAAAAATCAGGCTGAAGATAATTGTGCAGAGGGAACTTGGTGCTCGATGTGGAGGGGTATTTGTGTTGGTAGAAGAGGATTAGCATCCTGAAGACCTCGGTGTAACTCACTTGAAATAAAGCTTGCTTTGGTATATAAGCAGTTTTTAAGAATGATACTGCTGCTTTCCCTTGAAGCTTTTCCAATTTAAAAAAATACACAGTGCCATATGCTACTGTAATAACCAGCACATGAACTATATTAAAATATAAATGAACAGAACTGCAATTTGAGGTTTTAATTCTGCAGAGGGATCCATTTTGGAGCCTTTTTTAACTCTACGAAAGACGTAAGTTTAGTTGTACCACATGCCTGTGCAAAACACTTCGGAGACTTTGGGTCTGAAATCAGGATGAAGAGGCTGAGAACGAGAGAAGAAATTTCTGTAATTCCAGCGCCTGGGAAATTCTTTGAGTAGACTAGACAATGAAACTGCTATAGCAGAAGGTGCTTCACTGAGGTTTAAAGGCTGCATATGTGCCGTCCAGTCCACTGTGGGTATCATCTTGGACTTCATGGCAGAATTGGCCTTTCTTTGGCGATTTAACCTTTTTGTTAGGTTGTAGCCCACTGCTAGGTTGTTGGTGCTCGATGTGGAAACAAGCTGTGCCTGTATTAGTAAACTAAGCAGAGTTTAATGGGTTTGAAGTGTCCTGTGGTCATCCACACTGTTAATCTTTAGCCTGCTCATTGACACTGCATGGTGTCAGCGACGTATGGTTTGAGGACACTGGGAGGCTGTATCTGTTCCTGGTGAGGATGTAAAGATAGCTCACCTGTGTGGATGCAGGTTGCCCTTGGTGTGAGAAACAATTTTTTTGTCTTTATACAGGGATGGGCACAGGTGACTTGGTTCCACCTGTAGCAAATAGCCATAAAGGAAACTTTTGTAAGCAGCTCAAGAAGTTTAGATACTGAATTAGCCATCCAGCTTATCTGGTAGCTTTCAGAATTGCAGCCATAGGTTTACAGCCAGCTTTATATCTGCTGTTTACTTACAAGAACTTTAAGACAAATGTTTGTTACGTAGGATTTGGAATTTTTAATGTTTGTGTTAATCTATTAAAATCTACTTGTGTATTTGAAAAAAATTGTGGCCCATATAAACATATTCCTTAATAGTGAACAGATAGTTAGCATGCCTCCTTTTTAGGTTCTGTGTAGACATTTGCTAAGGAAAAATGAGAAGTCTCCCAGCTGAAAGTTGTTCTGGGCCAGAGTCACAATGAACTTGAAGCAATATATTGACAGAGCTATACGTTGCTATCATGCATGGGGAAGTGCTCCTGCTGATTTTATTCTGTGTGCTGATCTGATAGTGGCTGATGCAGTGCTTTTAAAAGGAAACAGTTTAATTCATGTGTTTCATTAAAGCCATAGATATTTATTTTAAAGATAACATCACGTACTTGTAATCTTGAAAAGGTTGGAAAACTGTGATGGAAAACTTTTTTTCTTCTTTTGTGTTTG
>VZTO01010245.1:35579-175533 GCA_013400615.1 Syrrhaptes paradoxus
CAGCCACTCCTCCCAGTTTCGTATCATCAGCAAACTTGCTGAGGATGCACTCTACTCCCTCATCCAAGTCGTTGATGAATATATTAAACAGCACAGGTCCCAATACCGAACCCTGGGGGACTCCACTAGATACAGGCCTCCAACTAGACTCCATCCCATTCACTACAACTCTCTGGCAGTAAGAGATACCACAGTGAATAAACTGCTGAGCGTAATTGTATTTAATCATGGGTCTTTTGAAGGAACCAAAAATCTTTCGGACTCATTGGGGGAATGATTTTGGTAATGAACAACTCTCTGTTGAAAATGGAGAGCCTTAATGATTTTCCCATCTGGGAGCAGTAAAGACTCCAGCATTTTACCTGAAAACAGTCTGCATGGGCTGGCAAAGGGAGAGGGTCAGAGGCAAAGTTTACTTAAAAGATTGTTAGTTTAAAAAGTGAGAGTTTGAGTGTTTAAATAAGTGTATTCATGTTTATTGCAGTGGATTGAACCTATTTAGTGAAGGCTGTATTGCTGCATCTGACACAAATGGGCTGTGCAGCAGAAAGATTAATATACGGGGAAGTGTGGAGTTGGAAAGGTCCTGGTCTGAAACAAACCTGCTGTTTCCTAGATAAATTTCTAAAAGCAGCTTTTATTTGATATTTTGATATATTTTATTTTTATTTGATATATTTTGATATAAAAGTTAAAATTAGGTTTTCCTTTCCTAGTAGAAGCACAGAGAGAACTCTTCAAAAAGAGCGCCTCTAAACTAAGAAGGGAAGGGTATGGATGGCTCCAGGTACTGGGACGTTGTAGCTCATCTCCTTAAACTAGTAGCACAGCCCCTGGCGTGATTTTAGCCTGTGCTGACCAGCGCTCTTCCAGGCAGTGCTTGGGCATCATCCAGAGATCAGCATGGTGCTGGGTTGTTTTGACAGACAGCTGGGATACGGCTATCCTGTTGTGGGGCTAGCAAAGCTTGCCTAGCCGTATGGCTACCAGCCGTACTGCTGTGGCTAAGCTGTGGGCCAGAGGACAGTCCCCAACCTGGTTTGTACATTAGGTGGCTGCTGCTCTAAAGTCAGGAATTGCTAAGGTTGCAAATCCCAAATGGGT
Organism: Syrrhaptes paradoxus; assembly: GCA_013400615.1. Classification (NCBI taxonomy): domain Eukaryota; kingdom Metazoa; phylum Chordata; class Aves; order Pterocliformes; family Pteroclidae; genus Syrrhaptes; species Syrrhaptes paradoxus. The sequence goes on from VZTO01010245.1 coordinate 36,684, forward strand.
TGCTCCAGCTTGCTGTGTAGGGCTTGCTTTTGGGAACGAGAGACAAAGTTCTGCTCTTAAGACTGTTTTTTTTGTTTGTTTGTGGCCAGCAATGCTGTACACATTGCCAAGAAGTGGCTTTAGAAGTTTGTTCCCTTCCAAACACATACATTAGCGATAAAGCCAGAAGTTAGGATTTTTCTGTTTGGTTTTTTTGGGTTGTTTTTTGTTTGGGTTTCTTTTGTGTGTGTGTGTGTGTGGTTTATGATTCTCTTGCACTCCTGCAGAGGTATTCAGCTGCAAGACAGGACTCTCACCCGAAATACTTAGCCACCTGAATAAGGCAGGTTGAATTCACTCTGTAGATTTGCTGGTTTATATTCCTCCTTCAGCAGAAGCAGCAGAAGTATTTGTTTTTAAAGTTGTCTGAGGAATCAACCTGTACGGAGTTTTTCCTGGAGTTGAAAAATGGAATTCAGTGATATTTGTCAGTAAGAGGCATGTGTGTTGGTTGGCGTGGCTGTCAGTCACGCTCCGTGTTTCTGTCCTGTGTCTGTGGGTAAGCTCTCCTAGGGCCCGTGGCTCCCTGCAGGCAGGGATGGCTTTAACCTTTTCAGCTTCTAGTAAAATGAAGTGAGCAGGAAGCTGAAGCTGACTTCTGTGATGGTGTTTGGGAAACAGAACATGTTTCATTGGTGGAGTATTTGGGAACATTAATTATAATGAGGACAGAGCTGGGTACTCAATTTTTCTTGGTGAGTTCAATGGAAGGAAGAAGCTCGTGGTGGGTCAGGGAATAGCCCATGTGTCAAGAGAAAAAGCCGTACAGCAAATCTTTTTATGTCCAGGGCTCCCGTCTGGATGTGTTTAGGGCTGTTTACCACCTACAAGTGAGGGCTGAGCTGTTCTGACAGAGCATGCTGTGCATTTTTGTGTCTATGGACCGTACTCTGAGATTTCTCACTCTTCTCCCTTGGAAAAATGTGCTGCTATCAAACCTGCCGTTACCTTTTACCAGCGCTATATATTCCTAAAATGAAAGGCTCAGTTAGTAACTCGTTTTAAGAACAACAACAATGAAATTACAATCCTTTCCAAAGGCTTCATGCAAACCTGATGTTCCTGTGAATGCTACATACTCAATGAAAAGATATCTTTTCCTCTGAGAGCTAGAGATCCAATTTCTGTGCCATTTTATGAGAAAGGTTTGTTTCTGGCTGTTTATCAAACATGGAGAGCACTGCAGTGGTAGTGGTGGGGAAAATAGTACCAGAAGATGTTTTAGTAGTTAAGTATTTCTCTTGTAGAAGAATTGTTTCCAGGACAACAAGGTTGATGATGGAGTTATAAAGTGAGTATGTGTTTCCTTTCCTCTTCCTTTATTTGTTATTAATCAGTAAGGTGGGAAGACCTCTCTTTGTATTTGAGTCATTTTCAGAGAGTTGTGTTACATCAGTTATTTTTAGTCTACACTAGGTTGTCCATGTGGCTCTTTTTAGCTATTTAGGAGACATCTGGTATGCAAGAAATCATATTTGTGTTGTTTTTTTGTTAAGATCACATGATGGCTCAACAAATTACTATCTGGACTACAAACAGCTCTGTTTGGGTGTTTCTGTTTTTTTTAAAAAAACAGGTTTGTGCTTTAAATTTCAAGCTCATCTCACTGGTGGAATGTGAGTTTCTCTAACTGTTTAAACAGAGTTTTCCTCTGTTGTTACAATAAATATTTTTTGTGTGTACTAATGATATACTGTCGTGTAAATGAATTTGGAATAAATTAAAGGAAATAATTTTCCCCTAGAGTATATTCAGCTGTAGGACTCCATTGTGAGATCTATTTTCAACTAGAGTTTGGAATTTGGAATAAGAAGCCACTGAATTAAATGTAGTTGCCAATTTTAAAGGGGCATAGCTTGCATAAAATCACACCCATCTCCAAAATATGTTAATCTATTTAAAATCTGGAGGAGTATGATGAAATCTGTACTTGTGTGGTTTTCCTTTGTATATTTGATTGTACTCTGAGTTTAATTTTTTCTGGATTGTTTTTTTCCTTCACGACAACATTTTAAGAAGAGAAATGTCATTTTTTTTGAAACCACAAGTATTGGCTGTGCATTTTAGAGGCAAGCATAACAAAAATAGTGGCCAGGTCATTAGTGGAAAACACGCTTTATAAAACTCTATTGTTTTGCTAAATTAAATAGCTTAAAGCCTAATGGTGTCCCTTTTAAAGGAGTTCGATGATTTCATACCCCCTAATGATATACGTGTTTATTTCATATTGAGATTTTTGAACTTAAGTTGATTACAATTCAGAAAACACTTCTTCTTGTGCATAGTTGTCTGATGAATTAATGAGATATTCTGTTTTCTTCTGAGTGCCCTGGTTTTTTTCTGATGCTAAAGGTTGGATACCACATGCTCAGATCGATGTGTGGTCACTGTTGTGAAAAATTAATAGTTCTCTTCTTTGGATATGTTTTTCCATCCAGTTCTAGAGCATGTTTATGAAGACCATGCTTCCTTTTATTGATTTAGGAGAAAATGGTATGACATGGCATGAAAACAAACACAGTCAGGTAACTGAGATGATTACTGCACCTTCTCTGTATCCAAGAGTCCTAACTTGTTGGAAAGGAAGTTCACAAATCTACACTGGGGCGTTTACTTATTGTTTTGTTATGCCCTCCTGGCTGCAAACTGTAGCCAGCGTCAGGATTCTTTCTGACTCCTGTCCTCCTCTTTCCATCTCATTTTCTTTATCCCTCTTTTTCTCCCCTCCCCCTTTTTTCCTTTTTCCCCACCTTTTTTTTCCTCCTTTTTATTTTTCTTGCAAACTACTGGTTTCAGCAGAATAAGAACAGTGCTAATCTTGAGTGATGAGATATCTCCGTACTTCATTTTCCAGTACACCCCCTGTTATTTCGTTATTCCATTATCTGGAGCATACCAGTTCTTTATGGAGGATTGATTAGTTCTTCCAGGTTACTACTTGGCATTTTTATGTGGCTAAATACAGAATGTAGCATTAAAGAAATCCTTTTAAGGACAATACTCTCATGACTCTCCTTAGTAGATTTTGGCTGTTTGCTTTTTTTTGTTTGTTTTTGTTTTAATCTTAAAAATTATTGACAAACACTAATGAATTCTCCGTAGAGAATGGATATACTTTCTCTGTTTTTATACATGAGAATCCAGGGCACAGAGCAGTAGGTAGTGGCTGACTCGTTCGTATTCAGAGCTCGGTGCAGTGTCTTAGGGTGCCTGTGACACAGGGCTAGCAGATGTGACCCAAGACCAAGGGAAAGTCATCACCCTTCTGGAGTAGGTGCTTCAGGCCAGCAAAGAACAGTCATGGAGTCTAACAAGACACTATGTAGTTATATTTGAAGAATTAAATCCTTCTTTGCATTTTTTCACTTTTTCTATTGGATGAGGAATTTCTTGGGTAAAATTTGCCATAGGATTTAAAATTTATTTCTGGTTCTTCGGTGTTATGCTCAAATCACAAGACTGTCTCCGCAATTCATCTTGACAGAGCAGTTTCATGTAACAGAAATATTCTGGCAGTCAAATCAGAGAAACAGAAATGAACGATGGAAATATTTTCCAGTGCTGACTAAAAGCAAACAGTAAGCTTCAAGCATTAATTAACAATATAATGAGAAACTTCAGTTCAAGCAAATACTTTTTTTTTTTAACAGAATTCGTCTTTTTCTTTTTTGAATTGCAGGAGAAGAAATGGTGACTATGTTGTACAAGCAAATCAGGACAATCCAAAAAGTAAGTCAAAAATGCTTATTTTCCTCTTCTATGAGACTATAGGACTATTGTTTTACAATACATCCATTTAATTAAGAAGGTGATTAGTTTTCCTCATTTCTTTGACTGTGGCTGTAGTATACGCAGGTTATAGAGCTTTTCTGAGATACCTGGTTTCAAGCCACAGTGTTCAGGGCGAGTTGCGTTGGGTAGATCATCTGGAGTACTGCATTCAGCTCTGGGGCCCCCAACATGAAAAAGACATGGACCTGTTGAGCAAGTCCAGAGGAGACCACAAAGATCGTCTGAGGCTGGAGCACCTCCCATAGAAAGACAGGCTGAGAGAGTGGGGGTTCTTCAGCCTGGAGAAGAGAAGGCTCCGGGGAGACCTTCCAGCACCTTCCAGTGCTGAAAGGGGGCTACAGGAGAGATGGGGGGGGCTCTGGATCAGGGAGTGGAGTGACAGGACAAGGGCTAACGGTTTAAAGCCGAAAGAGGGGAGATGTAAATCGGATATTGGGAAGAAGTGTGTTCCTGTGCGGGGGGGGGGGAGGCAGTGGCCCAGGGTGCCCAGAGAAGCTGTGGATGCCCCATCCCTGGAGGGGGTCAAGGCCAGGCTGGATGAGGCTTTGGGCAACCTGGGCTAGTGGGAGGTGTCCCTGCCCATGGCAGGGGAGTTGGAAGTCGATGATCTTTAAGGTCCCTTCCAACCCAAACCATTCAGTGATCATTTCTCTCCCTTTCTCATCACTGTGTCAAGGTATAAAATAGTTCAAGATTGTGTCATGTAACTGCATGATTGCTGTTATAGTAGCAGTGATGGTCCTAGGATGTGGAGAGGAGAGGTTTGTAGAGAAAGGCTTTATCTTTTATACTGTTTCTGATAAAATTTGAAGAATCAGACCAACTTGCAGGCGTGCAAGAAGGGCTGGAAAGGGTCCTTGGGCTCCAGAGCTTGTTAGCGTTCCCTGTAATATCAGTTGGAGTAAGAAAAACTTCAGTCTTATTTTAAGGTTGCTGTATTTTTGGCTGAGTATTTTCAGATCTATTAAAACCATTTACTTGAGAGTACTGTATGTGTTTATGGTTTAGTGCAGGAGTTTTTTTCCATTTTGGTCAAGAAAGCAGGATGTTTTTCAGTGGTATTTTAGATAGCAAGCCTTGCAGCTCATCTTCCTGATTCACTTGTAGTAGACAATGGCAAATTTTAAAGACTAATGCTTTTAACTGTCTTGAACAGAGCATGTACTGTGTGTAACAACATCTACATGGCAATTGTAATAACAAAACCTAAGATAATTCTGAGTTTGGTTTCACACCAGCTAACAAATGGACTCATTAAAAGATTGTATGAGGTTTTCTGTGTATTGTTGACTCAACTTTAAAATATCTATAAGACTGCAAAATGTGTCTCAGCTTACTTAGTGTAAGGGATGAGTGTGTTTTTAATGCATAGGTTTTGAAATTATTGATGACTCCAGTTTGTCAAACAGCTTCTGTGTGGTGCTTTATTTATAATTTTTCTACTACTTATATGAATGTCATTTTAATTTATACCTGTTTCTCTTTTTTTGTCTGAAAGTTTAAGTAATTCTACAGACTAGCTTTTTATAGACACTTTCTATTTAAAAAAAAAAAGTGGTAGAACATGTGTCAGGCATACGCAATTCCTTCAGCATCATGTTTTCCACACTGATTTAATAGCTATTGAGTCTCCTCAAATATTCTTGTTTCCAAGACCTATTTTATGGTAATAAATCTTCTTGGCTGTAAAATTCTTGAAATGATTCAGTAGGACGATTGTTTCCTTAGCACATTCCCTGCGAGATCATAGTTAGAAATGGAAAAGTCCTTAACCAGGTCAGCTTTTTCCCTGCAATACGTGTAGTCAGTGCTGGAAGTGATAATCGGTGAAATCGCCAACGTTTGTTCTAGTGAACTGCTATTGTCCAGTGTTCCCTACTATCCCGATTTCTCTCGTGGTAATTTACAGTAAATTTTCTGTTAGAGTGTCATGCTAAACTCCATTGAGAAATGCCTAGCCAGATAAAGAATAAAAGCTCTGGCATGGTTTGACGCAACTCTTTATTTGAAAAAAAAAAAAAAAGTCTGTCTCAAAATTCATCTCGATAACTTTACTGAAATGACCAAAGACTTCCTTAGTTTCCCTTTCCATTTGCACGAGGCTAGGGGTTGGTATAGTGTGCACAGTGGGCTTTTTGGCATAGATAATGGTACAATAAGAAAAAAAATAACCAGGCTAGTTGTTAAATATCTTCTTTGTACTGAGTGTCGTTTGTGGGTGTTGGATTCTCATGATGTATGTAAACTGTAGAGCAGTGAGCTGCTTCAGTATGTGGTCTGTTGTGTTGCCAGCTTGTATTCCTTTGGGTTTGTCATCAGAGTATCTTTCAGAAACTGCGGGACCTTTCAGAAACGCAAGGAAAATCCAAAATGAATGGTGCAGTCCTTGAGATAGATTGTAATTTAAAAAACTGTCAGGCATGCGAAGGTGATGAAGTTGTGATACCTGGTCTGTCGATCTCTGGAGGGTGGCCGCATGTGGTGTAACCTGTGTGCCTTTCCGACAGCTGGACGAGGCTGTTAAAATTGGGCATTACTGCTTGGGAGCAGGTTAGAAAGGAGTTCTGCCAAGAGCCCATAAGGAGTTCTGTGTTGTAGTTTTCCAAGGCAATCCATTGGTAATGATGTTTTTGGAACATCATGTGTGCAAAGAAAAGGGAGAGGTGTGTTTGCCAAAACTCTCTGCACAGCTGGAGCTCCAAGTAAGAACACGAGCTTATACTGGGAGATAGAGAATTCCTTGATCTTAAAATTTGTAACTTTCTGTGATACTGTTGTTTTGTTTCTTTGTTTTCCTAGTTGGACATGGGATATTGAAACAATCCTTTAGGTTATTCTACACTGCCAGAAGCATTAAGTTCTGGGGTTAATTACTCCATGGATATTTCCTTAAAATATTCCAGCTTTGGGATCTGAGGCGCTTGATCCTGTTTGAATACCTGAGGATAGGAAATGAGGCTTTGCAGTTCCCCCAAGAGTTATAGCAGATCCGTGTATTAAATCTGGTCTTACCTTTGTTTGCGAAAAGGGAACCTGGTATTCTTACTGGCCTCACCTGCCAGACCGATATTTCCATTTAAACTGTGCATTTTAATGGGGTGCTTTTATTGCAAGGCATAAACCATAGAGTTTTCAACACTGTACTTCCAAATGATCAAAAACAGCTTTTGTTACATTCACAGATACTGCTAGTCATGGTAGAGAATGGCTGCTGCACTTCAAAGGTGGGCTCAAAGATTTACTCTGTAGGATCTCAGCATGAGTACGTTGTGTCATGTCAGCATATTCATTACAGTTCGGGTCTTAGAGAAGAAACTGCAATATTGAGGACCATTTTATGTGTGTGTGTGTGCATGCACTCAGATGCTTTTGGGGTTGGTCTTTGCTGCCATAGTCCTGTTCAAATTGTTGGTTGATTGGGTGAATGAAGATGTGGGGTGGTCTGATGAGTAGACCAGATGATGAGAAGCTTTTTATTGGCAGTTGGAGTTCTACTAACTCATGTACCTTCTACAAAGTCACTTTGTCATTTGTGTTTGTAACTCATACCTGTGAAGTGAGGACACCATATCTACTTCAGATTTCGGACACAATGATTACATATTAATATTTTGACTCTTCAGCAGTGAAAGCCTAATATCTGACCTCACGCAACAGCTGCCTCCTTGCACGTGTGAGCGAACAGGTGTCACGGAGCGTGTTGTCAGTCAGTTTGATAACTTAGGGAGGTGAATGGCAAGGAAGATTGGAAGAGAAAACTATGGCCAGCAGTGATAAAGAAAGTAATTTTCCTCTTCAAGTATCTGTTTTCTTCTGAGAAGGTCCACTAGCATGTGTGCTGTAAGAGGAGACAAACCACGAAGAGGTCAGTGTTAGTAGATGTGCGTGAAGTAGCCATTACCACAGGCAGTGAATATTCAAAAAGAAACTCTCCGTTTGACAGTGCTGTCTTCTAGATGACTTAAAAGCATAAAAACACAACTTATTTTTAAATAAGAGCACTTTTAATTTTTGTCAGATATGAAAGTACCTGTAAGTTTAATGTGTGCTTTGCGAAGAGAGGAGGGTGCTAAGATTAGTTATCAGATTTCCATTTTATGAGTTGTGTCTGTGGTATGATGGCTTCATACACAATATTCTGGCAGCACCGTTGACACTGAGATATTTTTATGTGCACTTCATAGGAGCACTCCTCTTGTGCTGTGCGAATAGGAGCTGTGTGCTGTGGGAATCTGTGTTGCTCACTGCAGTTCACTGGGCTAAAGGGTGGGCTATTGACCAGTTTTGGATTTGCTCTCTGCAGCCGTATTCTAGGGTTCAAGATGCCCCGGGAAGCAAGACTCTTGTATCTTCTTTTTCTCCCCATTCCTATAGGGGGGACAGCTTTTCTAAAGCTATGGAAAAAAAAAACCAAACCAAAAAACAAAAAAACAAAAGAGGTGATGTATCAACCTGGAATATATGCATCTGTGTTCACGAGAGGTGGTTTATACATTTCCATGGTAAGCAGTAAATGGCATATGTTCTTGGCGTCCTCACCTGTGCTCTCTCTGTTAATCAGAGTCTGTCTGATACCCCAAAACTGCAGTTTTCTGAAGACATCTAATTTTGAAGTTGGACGACACCTAGCAGCAAAACCTTCTCATTTTTTTTCTTTTAATTTCTTGCTCAAAAAGCAAGACAAGAGCATTTGGGTTCAGATCTTCCTAGATATCTATGATCCAAAGCTTACCTAGAAATTCGCCTTTCACTGATCTGCAAGCTAAAAATGTAAATTCAGAGGTCAGTTAAGTATCCAGCTTGGCAGTGGTGCTTACTTTGATGTGTTCCATAGTTTTCCTGGACAAATACATCTTCACCCTGACACACACGGAGCACTGGAGGAATGCAGGATCCTAAATACACTGTTTCTGCCTGTGTGAGCTGCTGCTGTGTTTGTCTCTTGGTGCTGGAAAGAGTGAACATCAGGCAGAGGGCGGGGTACTGGTCTTTTAAAACCTCTTTCTCTGGAAGTGTGGGATGAGAAAACATCTTCTTGATTATATAAATATTTGTGCATTGATAATACTTTTTTTTAACATGGAACTCTGAGTCTAACAGATCATTATTAGACTTAATTTACATTTTATTTTCCCCCAGCTGAGGCTAATTTCTGTAGCTCAGGGCTGGGAGCCTATATCCTAAAGGCTATACATGGCTCTCAACTGTTTCATGGAGCCTACTGTCACATTATTTATTCACATTCATACAGAACAGTACTGACATGTTTATTAACAAATGGACGTGGCTTGGTAAATATGTTTAAGAGCTTTGGCCTTTGGCTTGGAAAAAAAATGATGTTGCTGTGAACTGTTACATCACAACCCATTTTCACCTGCAAAGACACCAAGTGTTTGTGAGTGGCCTTAGCCATCAAGTCCCACCTGTATACAAGCCAGCATGGGATGGACAGAGAAATCACTGCTCCTAACTGTTTACTCTCTGAGGGATGGAGGCGGTACAACCTGTTTACTCCCAGCTCAGAAATCACTGATTCAGCCCTCTTGAGCTTGCAGTTTTATATATGGCACTTAAATCACACAGTTTCATTTGCTTTGAGTTTTCAGTCTTGCATGCAGATGGGGGGGGGGGGGGGTGGATAGAACTTCAAATGAAAAGAAAAAAGGAATATTATTCTTTAAAATATCAAATCATTACAGATACGTGAAGTGATGAACACGCCTGAAACACACTCCTTTCTAGTCTTTCAGTGCCTCTTCTGTGAGAATGAAGTTTGTCTCATCTTCTGTAGATGGAATGCATCTTCCCTTTCTCCTCCTTCATCCCAGCTGCTGTGTTGTCATGAGATGTGCCCTTTCTTCAGTAAACATCCTTCTTAGCTCACTGGCTGGGAGGACTAAACTGCTAAGGCTGGAAAATGACAGCCAGCTCTGTCAGCCTTCCAGGAGGAGAGCTGTTGCCCTTCTGAGTAGGGTGATTGCTACATGGATAGTCAATGTGGTGGATGGTCCTCTGGGTTTCTTCCACTGATACTCTGCTGTCTGCAGTGTTTTGTAATTCTTCTGGATGGGGCAAGCTCTGGAAGAGACTGATCTTGTCTGAGTCAGTTGATTTTCTCCATGTGGAACCAGTCTCCCAATGACAGGACAAAGTGGAACAGACAGTGCAGAGAGGAAGTTTGCATCTTGGTGGATATATCTGTCACAAATAATTGCAGAGATTTCCAGTCTGTTTTTCAGTTTAGATGTGTATTAGTATCGTGCGTGTGTAACAAAAGCAAATTTGTTATTAAAGAGATGCTCTTAAAAATTGTCTTTATCTTCTAGTTCCCTCCAAAAGTCCCTTCTGCAGTATGTATGCAGCTACTGTATTTTACTTGCTATTGGTAAAGCACTTTAAAATAAAATCTTGAATTAGTATTATTATGGACTTCCATAAGCTTACTTAAAATCCTTCTCCTGCTCACTCATGCCTTCTACATGGCAAGAATAAGTAAAATATTTTTTTTCCAAATGGTATTGATTGACTGATGTTCTGCAGCTGCTTAAGGTAGGATTTAATTGATCTTTTCTGTTGTCCAAATGTCTGCTGAACAGCTTCAAATCGAGAGCACTGCTGGGTGCACTGCATCTCTAATTCTGTTAGGGGCATGATCTGGAAAGAATTACTTCCTTGTTCACTTTACTTAGCAGGCTGGAGTTTACTTAGGAGGCTGAACATCCTGGTGTAACAGACCTTTGTAGACGGCTTTACATTAGTATTGGCTCATCTGTGCATCAGTCAACTAGAGTTTGGAGTGTCATGGATGGGTGGCTTCTCTGTAGACTGGTGATGATGGGAACAGTTTGTATCACCAGAAAGCACAGTGTCAGGCTGTTAATGTGCTCTGCATCGTCAGGTCCTGTGCCACAGCAGAGCAGCAGCGTCCCTGCACACCTCATCACCTTCTGCTGGTACATCAGCACGGGCTGACGTACCTGTTGGGTACCCAGCAGCCAGGGACAGTTTGCTCAGGTGCAGCACAGCAAACACGGATCTCTGTGCAGAGAGAAGGTATTGTGCTGAGATGCTGTTGCAAATGCAAGAAGTGAATTCAAGCAGGCATTAAACTGTGTGGATGCGGTGATTAACCAGGAAAATGCATCGATCTTGCACAGCTGAGTGTTGCTGAAATAGCTTAGTTCTGTGGAGTTCAATCATCACACTTAGAAGAAAAAAACATCCAGGGAAACATCCTTGCTTAAGAAGCAGCCTGACACACTGATGTGCAGCTTTGAATTCTCCGTTAACGTTACCAGAGTCCTGGCAAGAATCCCGCATACAGAGCTGAGGAAGTAGATAGTACAAAAGCAGAACTCTTTGGGCTTTTTGTTCTGCGTTGATCCGTCAGCCTTGCTGCATCTGTACTGTGACAGGGCATCTGTATTCCACATCTAAAAACACAGAGTGTACTCCTGAAGGATGGCTACGGAGCATCATTCTGTTTCAGTTCAGGGATGTTACAGGCGTGCAGGATATATACAAGTTAGCTGTAATTTATTTAAATTAAATACAGTAGCTGCATACATACTGCAGAAGGGATAAGGCAGGGATTCCCCACCTCTAATTTGTCCTCTTGCTGCTTGGATTTCTTTGCTGTTGTCTTTTACAGATTTGGGTAGATATGTCTCATCCTCTCCCTCCTGTGCTCTCAGCAATCCTTCAAAGTACAACAAATTTTCTTAAAACTTTCTTTTTGTCATTGAGATCTCACTCTTGTTGTATGAGAGTGGAGGCATCCCTGTCCTTCCTGACACACATACCTCTCCAGGATTTATTTTAATTAGAGAGCTACAGGAAGCAGAATCCCCATCCTGTTGGGAGCCTTCTCATATCTGATTTTTATTTTTTGAATTAGGGAGTTTGGAGTACCCACCCTAGGGCTGGCAGGCAGCCTGGCAGGAAGCAGGGCAGACTGGCCTGCCGGCCAATCTTGTTGCCTTTTATAGAGCATTTTGATGAAATCAGCACATTTCCATGCAATCAGTGTTTTGCAGTGTAAAAATTTGTTATGTTTGGGAGTTTTTTGAGTGGCTCTAGTTCTAGACTGCAACTTGTGACTTCTGGGAAATTATTGACTAATTTTAGTAATTACTATAGATGATTTTGTGAGAAGAGAGGTGGTGTTTCTGTGGAAGAAAATTCTCTTGGAAAGATATTTGTCAGCTGGTCTGAAGGGTTGCCTGATGCATGTCATTGTTCAGGTAGGTGAGTTAGTTGGCAGGTACCTTATGTTCCCCATCCACAAGTCTTGAATAATAGCAACTGCATCTGATTTGCTGTGAAATGTTTTCTGTTTTCTTAGAATGGCTTACCTGGGGGAAATCCAGACCATATAGGACCTGGGTGTCCCAGCTCTTTTTGTAGGGCGAAGTGCTGACCTGCTAGTGGTCAGAGGGGAAGTACAACCTGGGAGAAGCGACAGAAGCCTTTAGCGTGTAACTTACTCCATCTACACCGCTGTGGCTGGTGCACAGCCAGGACATAGCTGTCCTGCTGTCTCACGGGTGTCCTGCAAGTAGAGCATCGTGCACATTTTTGGAAGTGGGCTGCATTGCCTCATTAAATCACACTAGTGCTGAACTGGACTTGACTCTTCAGGCAGTCTAGTTTGATCTCCTGCTCCAAGCAAGACTGACTTGGAAGTTAGAACAAGCTGCTAAGGGCCTTTACTAGTTGAAAATCTCCAAGAACAGAGAGTTGATAACCTTTCTGTTGCCATCTTCCACTGTTTGCATCCAGAAGTTTTTTTTCCTAAGGTCTAACCAGAATTTGCCTTACGGCAGCTCATGACTGTTGCTGCTTGCCATTTGTGTGCTCACGAGAGGAGTCTGGCTGTATTTTCTCAGTAGCCTCTGTAGGTAACCAGAGGGCTGGTGAAGGCTTTTGGCTAGTAACTAGTGTTCTGTGTGAGTTTGCAAGCAGGAGCAAGGTATCTTCCTTGGATCACTCTTCCTCTCTTGGGCTGTGGAACTGCTAGAAAGAAGCTGAACTTGCATTCTCAAGATCCAGTACTCTTGTTCAAAGATGATGCCATTTTCTGGGCTACTTTAGCATCTCATGTAAATCCCCTCAAATCCACTGGTGCAATGGAACCAGATGTCCAGCACTTTAGATCAGACTGATCTTGAATGTATTTTCTCTCTTAGCCCTCTTCAATAAATGAATCTGCCTCCTTGGAAGATTCTTTACGTTATGAAGCATTTTGAGGTTATGAGTTTACAGTGACTCACGAATCAGCAGTTCAGTGAAAACGATTTCAAGTAAAATCTTTGTTTAATTAGTTAGTTACTGCTTTCAGAGGAAACAGGAATGTAACTTTGATTCTCAGAAGCAGTTCATACTGCAGTGACCTCGGAGTATGTCCTTAGAATAGATCCGATGTTTACACAGACATTACAAAGCATCTGTATCATTTTGAATGAGCTGCTCTTAAATGGAATTCCATCCACTAGGAAGTATATATTGGAAAATGCAAAAGAGTTCATACGGGGGTTTTTGTTGCCTGTCAGAGCTCCAGTGTTTGCACGGTCACTGTAAATCCCATCTGAGGGGAACCTAGACGATAACCAAGGGCACCAGTAAAAAGAATAAGGAAGGGAACTTTCCCTTCGTGTAATTAGTTTGAACAGGTTTGGTGGTTCTTGTGTACACATAGTGTAACTTCACAGGAGCGCATCCAGATTCACAATAGGTAAGAAATCAAAGGAGGTATAATCTTATAAAACTTGCATAATAGGAAAGTTTGGCCTTTGTGTCCAGCACCTAAACTGGCTAAGCAAACACCACAATATTGACTCAATTTCTTAGTCTGCCTGCCTTTAGACTTTGAGTGTGAAACTTACCTCTAGCAAAATGAAACATTGCTTTTTATAAAACATAATTAGCTTCTTTTTCAAAAAAGCAAGTATCCCATGTGCTCCTGTCTTAGCAAAAGGTAACTACTTCAGCTCACTTTGTGCTTACTCTTTTCTCCCTGATTTTTGCTCCAGCTCTCAAGATGCATAGGGAATTAGAGATCTGGTAACATGGCTGTTGCTTAAATAAAACTACAGTGAGATTCAAGAGTTTACAGCCTACAGGAGTCAACTCTGCAAACTGTTTTTTCCATACCCAAGAAGCATGAGTCAGATTTTGCTAAGTGAGTCAAATCTGTCCTCAGATTCATTTGAAGACACTGTAAAGGATATATAATTTGCAACAGTATTATGCATAGAAATCGTTTATTAGACTAATTTAATTTGCAGTATTCCCTCTGAGTGGGAAGAGAGGGACAGGGTGGACAGAAGTGATGGGGAACCGTGGAAGGAATAGCAGTTCAGGTGTGTCTCGGACCCCAGAAACAGCGGGTAGTCATGCAACACAGAGGGTATAGAAAGATTATCCTTAATTCACTGCTCTTGTGGGGGTTTACCAGGGCCTGAGGGACTGTTAACGTAAGTCAGTGCAACCCTTGAAGCTGCTGCTAACCTGTGGTTTTCAGCCTGACAGCACCACTTAAATGAGGATGAGGGTTGTCCCTCTGCTTTCAAAATACTGTGGCAGAGGCCTGCTCAGCTCATCCTTTGGGATGCATGTTGGGGATCTAGACATAAACCCTGTCCCACAAGAAGGGCTATATCCTCCTGACATCTTCTGTTCAATAAATTCCTTTCCCTTTGCTTTGCATTCCTTCCCTTTATCTTCACCTGGCCCCGGTTCCTATGCATAAAGCTGTCTTTGGAGGTCAGATGTGCTGGAGCTGCAGCCCTTTACCAGGATGTGACTCTTGCATGTTTTGCTGGCTGTGTCATGCCGAAACACTCCCTTTCCTCTGGAGGAATTACATGACAATTAAACTTTGAGGCACCTTCCAAGTCTCAGTTTCTTGTCCTCTGTTCCCATGTTTAACCCTCCCTCTGAGAAATCTCTCTTTCTGATTGTGAATTTTGACCAGGAAACTAATTTGATGGCTCCATTCTTCAGTGTCAGTCTTGACTGGCTGCGATCAACATCCTAATATTGTGCTCAGAAGAGTGACTAATACCTCCTGTCTGGCGTACGTCTTGAATGAACTAGTAGATAGGCATGCATTTATTTTTCCTATTCCTGTGTGTAATCAACCTAGAAAGAATTTCATAGATTTGCTTTTCTTCTGCAGGTTTTGGTGGGGGACCCTAAAGAAATGAATGATGGAATTCAAATATAATAGTTCAAAGAACATCTTTACCATCACTTACTTGTAGTAGTAAGATGGGTTGGCAGCATCAGATACGTGGTTCCCTGACTGATATGTGCAATCGCTTGTAGATCTCCGCCTGCTTTTAATTTTTCCCATAACTCAAACCAGCTCTGAGTTGTCTTCACTCTGAATGAAGAACGTCATGTTTTCAGAAATGTATTGTTTTAGATCATTCAGATCTTTATTTAATCTTTTCTAAAGGGTTTTGATTTATAAGAAGATGGTGGTTGCAGAAGACTGAGATTCAGGAGCCCAGCAGCAATCATGGCAGTTGAGTTTTTTCTCTTAATTTCTTAACAAAGCTTTATGAAACATACAGGACTTGAAAGGTGCTGAACAACAACAAAAAAAAACCAGCAAAACCAAACAAAACATCAAACATTTTTAATAAGCCACAAGTATTAATGTATTTGTGCAGAATGAGATGGTTGGTTACCTTGCGTGTCAACACTGTTGTTTATCAGCTGTTCTACCAGGATCCTTGGGGATGACCTGAGGCCCAGCTGAGGGCATCTCCAGCAAATGTTTGACTGTTGCCGGTAACAAACAACATGGCACAGAGATCAGCTGTGCTCCTTCTCTGCAGCCGTGTGTTCAGGGACATGGCATCTTTGCATACAACTTCTGTTGTTCAGAACTGCTGCTCTGATTTCACTCCTTAAGTTTGTACTCTGTACTCTTTTTACTCCTTCTCTGTCGAGTTCCTCACTTGAATTCCATCTGAGTATGTGACTCCATTACCCTTCTTCATCTCCAGTCTGCCAGTAACTTCTGAGTTAATTAGCAAGAAACTGAGAGCAACACATTTGAATTTTTTTTTTTTAATGCTAAGATCTCTTTTTGGGAAACTCTGCCTTCCAGTTGGAAAAAGTAGCGTTTGCCTAAGGGAATTCAGAAGCCTGCTTTGCTGTCGTGCTGACCTGCAAAGCTGTTTCTGATGTTCATGTAAATTTTTATTCCTAAAGAATTTAACAAGATTCACCGTCAGCAGTTGCCTCTTCCTGACAGCTGCTCAAGAACATAGTTTAAAATAAGCTTGTGATTTTTTGGCACCTGTAGCTGACTAAGATAAACCCAATCCTCGTAGCAGCCAGCTCACCAGTAATTTAGTCACTGCTGTATGGATGCAAAGTCTCCCAGAAGGTGTTTTGTGTACGTGAATGCTGTATCCTGGTCACTGAATATGGTTCAGGATGCTTGAGTTACTCCAGTGCAGACAGGTTTATAAATCAGCACTCACTTTTGTTTAGGATTTCTCAAACAGAACCACTTCCTGGACAGTACGATAAACAGTTACTTTTTTTTTTTTAATTATTTTTATCTTGTTTTGAATCTTTCTTGGGGTTCCTGCCATGCACGCTGGAGACAGATCTGACAGTTTCGAAGTAGAGGAAAATACCTGAGGATCTGGTAGTGAAAGATGATCAGAAAACACTTTATGGACTGCCAGCTGTATTTTCAACTACGTATGTTATTGCTCAGCTATTTACATGAAGCATACCCCGTGTGCTCTTCAGGCTGTGCCTTACTATTCATACAACACTGAGAATGCTGTGATAACTGGCTCTGAAACATTTTATTACTCGTTTACTAGTTACCAGTGTAATAATTGGATCTGCCTGTCATTTTTAAACACACCAGTAAAGCTACATTCTGCTGAAACACTTGATAGTATCACAAAAACCCATGTATAAAATTCACCCAGTTGATGCACAGTGTGTGAAATCCAGATGAGGTTTCTGACTCCAGCCTAGCAAAATGAATATGTAGGCACATAATGTATGTGTTCTACCAAGTGTTTGTCAAGAGGGCATAGAGTCCTTCAGTATTTAAAAAGAGGGCATCATATTAAAATGAGCTTGTACCACACAGTCTTTTTTTCTTTCCTCTTTTCCATTTTTAGGTCAGATGATTCAGGTTTTCCTCAATGCTTTTAACCTTTTGCCATCTGAGCGAGCTGCTTGAGGGACGGCAGTGCTTTGAGGCCATCACTGGGGGGGAAAAAAAAAAGCCACCTCTGCTAGGATAGCTCTGTTTCACTGTCTTCTTAAGCTTCTTATCTGTTTGTTAATTGTCACTTCTCTTTAGCACTCAGGTAGCATCCTAGTAAACATTCCTCTGGTTTTTCTTCCATCTCCCACACTTTCCCCTCTTAGGATGAAAGTCTATGCATGAGAGACAGGGGGGAAAAAAAAAAAAAAAAGCCCTGTAGCTCATCTAATCTACCAGCTTTTCATGGAAATGTAGACTTAATTGCTGGCAATAGGGCAAAAACCAGAGCACTACCAAAAATTTCCAAAGCTTGCTGGATGTTGCATCCTCATACTTTGTTCCTCAAACAATAAAGTGAGTCTATGCTTTCATTAACTTCCTTTATGAAATGCAGGAGAGTTTCCAGGGCAGTTGTGGACAGTCCTGCCTTTTAAGTATTTATGGTAGATATTAAAACATTCATAGGAGTGTGCAGGAGTGTCTAGATCAGTAATGGGTAGCTGGATTGTTTGGAGACAGAGTTATTAGAGGAGAGGTGACAGAAATATATTTAAAAATAGATGGTGTGCTTCTTGTCCTGTACAGAAATTCTGCATTAATTGCTGTGTTTGAAAAGCAGAGCCTAAAATTCAGATTTTTAAATGGGTTTATGTCTTTATGGAGACAAAATATTTTCTTCTGTTTTGAACAGAATAAATCTGTTGAAGGCAAGGGAGTTGTAAAAGATCTCCATCAGTGTAAATGAAAGCTGAATTTGGCCCTTCTTCTTCTGTGCTTTTCAGTCACGTGATGATCTTTCCATAAATCATGCACTCGGAAGGTTTTCTTGCTTCCTGCTCTTACCAATCAGATCATATAAAATGCAGATGAACCGAGCTTCTGGTTTATAAAGCATAAGCAGAACACCCCCTCTAAATCCCCGTTTGTCACACCAGCCCTGTTTCCCCTATTTGAAAACAAGATAGCAAGAATGACAGACTTTGACTAACATAGCGGAGTTTTTTTGGTCTCCTCCCTTTCTTATTCTGACCTGTACTTTGCTTTCGTTATAAAGTGAACATAGAAATTACCCTGTGGGAGTGGTGAAACTGCAGCAGAGAAACAAAAACTATTTGGATTCATCCGAAAGCTATTCATTCGCTTGCTCTTCTTTTTATTAACGGCTCGAAGCATGCAGTTTGTCTTGTTCTGACTACGTATCTCTCAGCAAGAACGGAGGTAATTCTTTGTGTGTCTCTTTCCTTTTAATAGTGCTTTAATTTTATCAGAAAAGGTGTTCATATATTTATCCTAATCTATTCTTTTCAGTACTTTAAACATGTGTACAGCTGCCTGGTGGGCACATTGCTATCGATCGCAGCGAGCTCCTTTTTTTAGTAACTTCTTTGAGTAGAGGAATGGAGCTTTAGATTTGGATCCAGGTGAAAATTATAACTCTCTCCACAGGAGGTTGCAAAGCTGCTTCCAGCAGACATCAGCGTATTTGCAGCCAAAATTTATAGTGGGTTTTTGTTTTAATCAACGATGAACATCTCTCTGTACTGTCGGTATCACCGACACTTTTTGTGTTGGGGAAAGTACGTTACTGTAAACTGATGAGCAAGTTCTTGTTGCTATTTTCTCTGGCGGGATAAGATATTTTTAGTAAGTTATTTCAGAAGTGTAGGACTTCCTGATACTTTTGTTGTTAATTCGCTGCAGACTGAAAATGCAGGATTGGCAGCATTTAATTCTGAGAGGATCGTTCTTAACAACGCACGAAAAGTGTTCCTGGTCCCTGGCTGCGAGCACAGGTCGTTACAGTTATGAGATGAGTGGTATGTTAATGGCAAAAGAAAAGTTTTGTTTGGCTGGTGGCTGAAGCAGCAGCTAAGAATGCCTCTTAAATATCGCAAAGGAACTTTATGCTCCTTGACACCTTTGCAAAATTTTTGCATGGGAGGGGGGGGAGGAAGGAAGGACAAACGGAAATCCTTGAGATTTTTGCTAATATTACCTTAGTTAGCCACTTCCGGAACTCTTCCAGAAATCTCTTGTTGGGTGTATTTCTGTGTTCCTCACCTGAAATATCCCTGGAGTGTTAATCCTCGCAAGTCTTCGGTCTTCTTGCTTGCACAGTGCCTGCAAACAAGCTGTGCGTGTCTGCAAGGGGCAAGAGGAAGTGGTGGCTTCATGGGAAAGGGCAAGGTGACAAGTTTTAAAGAGATACCAGGAAAGAAGGACCCTCTGGTTATGTGTCCTGGTTTAAAAATATATTACTGGGTGCTTGATAATATATGTAAGTATGGCTTCTGATGTTTGCATTAGTTTTCAAGGTTGAAGTATAGGTCAGTTTGCCTCTGAAAATGTAGATTTTCAGAAGTGCTCAGTGAAAGCTGTGTTTGTCAGTCCTGAGTACTTTCGAGAACAGCAATCGTATTGAGCCGGGAAAATTTCCATCAGAACCTTTAAGTCAAAATTCCAGTTCTCTGCCTGGGATCTTGCGCACGTCATTGCATTCTTCTGTGCTGCAGTTTGCCATCTGGAAAATCAGGGTTAATAGTATCTACTTCTCTCTACTTTCTTCATACTATGTGAATTAAATTTAATTCATTTACTCCTGCTGTTTTATTAAATATATTCTGTAAGAACTGAGAATTGCTACAGCTGGGAATTCTTCCAAGTGACAGTAAAGATTTGATAAACAATACATGATTAGTTACAATTAGTGGTTAAACTGTATTCCTGCAGCGGCTCATGCCAATACTCAGTTGGTTCTGTTGAGTTGCCAGCCGATAAGAGCCTAAAACTAGGTTGGTTGGAGAACAGAAAGAGTTTACATACAAGATAGTCATTAACATCAGCTAAGTAAGATCTGTTTAATTAAAATTGTGCAGTAACACATTGCTGTATATTCTTGTATTTCTACTGTTACATTAATTCAGAAAATTCAGTTAAATGAGCAACCAATTAGTTGTCCAGTGTCAGTAGGACGCTGACACCATCAGTGACCAACCCAAGATGAAAAATCTCAAATGGATTTTCTATCATGGCTCTTGTGTTCAATAATTAACTGCATGTATGTGTTTTGGGGTTTTTTGTTTGGTTTTTTTGGGTTTGGTTNTTGGCTATTTAAAGGTTAGATTTCAGCCTCTTTCTCAAAAGTTGTAAATGTGCCTGTACTAGAAGTAAGAAGCTGACTAGGCAGAGGTTCATTGTACTGTAGGTAAACGAGGTCATGTTGTCTCTTCTTACTCTGGTTGGTTTTGTAAGTGGTAAGTCAGTGAATTGCTTTTCAGGTATTTGTATTTTCACCATCAATTTCCATGCGATTAAGGGAGGAAAGCCTGTCCTCGTGCATGCTGAAAAAGCGGACATGAGAAGAGCAGATAAGAGTTTCCTACGCCAGTCTTCTCCCTGGCTTGCTAGGTCATGCCTGGTACATCCTTTGTGTGCCTGTTGTCAGTAAATCGAGGGTAATATTTGGAATTGTTCACAGGATCAGAAATTCTTTAGTAATTCTAAACCCCTATGAAAACATGAGATGGAAACTTCTGTAAAAATTCGTGCCAGAGTTTTAGACCAGCTTTTATATCTGAACCAAAATTTTACAATAATGAGTTTGCACATACATGCAGCTGAAGAACCTACCTCTTTTTTGTCCTTTCTTTCAACTCGCTCTTTAACCACAGCACACATCAAAGTATCACCAAAAGACTGAACGTAGGAATTTGTATTTGGAGGGCATTATCCGTAGATGACTTCATGTTTGTTCCAGTCTTCCCTATTTTCAGGTTCTGAAACGCTTTTGTAACTTTTTCCATTCTCATCCCTGCTTTGAAATGAAGCCATTTTAAAAAAGAAAATTATTTTTAATTCCTTAACGAAAACTTCCAAAATTTACTTCCAACTTTAACGAAACTCTACTGCTACAGCCCTTTTTTCCTGAACTGCAGAACATAGCAAATGAAAATAAATAGAAGCTGGCATGTTTCTTCTTGTGCAGTTTTATTGGTGTGCATGTTTGTTCATTTGTCTGTTAGCTTGTAGAATTCCATGATCTTACAAAGTGGTTTGCGGTTTGGTTTGAATTGGTGAGACTTTCCTATTTTTCACATGTTAACCATTACTGACATTTTAATGCAACAGAAACAATGCAGCAGAGGAGCCACTTTTTTTTTTTTTTCTTCAAAATAGCCACTAGATGCTATGGTGCCCTGTGTCACTGCTTCTAGAAGATTTTTTTTTTTTAAAGAGTTTCTTGATGGATTTTTGATCATATTTTAATGAAGCATTTCAGAGGCACATTCATTTGTATTTGCATGTCCAGTTGTCAAAAACTTGCTAACAAATGGGGTGACAGACATATCCCCAAATGTGTGTTTTAGTCACAGCTCTGATAAGGGAGGTTACAGCCCTTGCTGATTTTTATTTATATCTGGGTTTCTGCTTTCAAGAGCTTACCCCTCACCTGCAGTTACACATTGTGTTTTTTCCATGCTTTGTATTAAAATTGAGGATAATTTGGCTGCTATCCGAAGCGTGGGATCGAGCAGCAACATGTTGAACGTGGTTTGATCAGACCTGTGTGACTGCTGGAACACCGATTTGAGTGCGGTGGCATATCAACAGCTGTATTTTCTTTTTAAAAGTAGCATTGCGTGCTGTACATGCTGTAACAACAATACTGCTCTGAAGCAAGAGGTCACGTTGATCTACACTGGAGTTCACCGGTACTGAGATTTTTTGACTGAGGTCAGTAATGAACTGAAACAACCTTTCCAACATTTGCTTTTCCTATTAACGGTGCCAGCAGAGGAGCTGGGAACGGCCTCCTGGAGTTTTCAGGGAAACTCATTGTTCACGTAAACCCTGAGAAGGAATTTCCCTTCCTTCTTGGCCTGCTAGGTATGCAGTGAACCATACAGTTTGCTTTAGCTACATAGCATCTGCATTTTATTTTTGTTTTGTTTACTGACTTTCCACCCGTGTCTGTAGCTCTTTGGAGTACCGGTATATTGCATATTCCACCTTTGTCAGCAGCCTGGGTTTTGCTGCTCTGAGCAGTCCCGTGTTATGCAAGTTATTGGTGTTTGGAACAAAGCTAGTCATGGAAAAAAAAAGAAATTGGTGGAAATTTTACCTGTATTGTGTCTTCAGGAGAATGGGCATTGACCGCATTGATTGTGTTAGGGCTGCGGCTGTTTGTCTGGCGTACGTGCGGTTCTGTACTTTGTACATGCGTAGCACCGTGTACTAGGACCTGCTGTCCTTGGAGCGCATTGCTCTCCTGATGGTGAAAGTGGCTTCTTTCTTCTCTATTGTCATCTGGTTTTTCATTTTTTTTTTCTCCCTACTTCTTTGAATGGCCAATTTCTTGCTTGCTGGCAGAATGATTTCTTCCTGAGATGATCTGATAATGCTGCAAGAGTAACCGCGGCCCCCAGGACACCATCCGGAGCTCACCGCTGTTTGACCTAAAGCACTCTGGTGTGTGTAGTCAGGTCTGTGACGTCCATAAGCAGACAGTTGGGGTGGTGACTTTACTGTGGCCAAATACCAGAGCAGTGATATTGACTCTGGACTAAGCAACCCAGATGCTTTATAAAGTGCTGTGCAAAGACACATAAACTGCTCTGCACAAACCCTCGAGGCTGAAGTGGAACATGCCCACGTCGCTTTGGGACCCAGACAGGATCCGCACCTTTCTGCGGTGCTGTGGCCAAGCAATAAAACCACCCAAAGATGCCAGGAGCTGGCTTTGCAAAGAATAGTATTGTTATTGATAGTTTTTCATTAACTAGGTTACCCCAGCTTCCTGTTATCAGGCATATTTGAGAGTTGACTGTTCCATTGTATTAGAGTTCCTTACTCCTGCTTCATGGTCCAGAAGGTTGACTGGCTTTTCTTCTGAGATGGTATTAAACCGTGTATTCGGTATCACTTGCTATCCATGCATTGCCAGATTGTTTGGAGAGACGAACTTTTAGCATCATTACAGCTAGAATCTCAAGTCAGCATGTTACTTTTTGAAAGTTAGGTGGGATTGAACTAATAGGTTAATATTCACTGAGCAAAATTTCCTGTACAGAATTTGAATCCAACGGCAACGTGATGATAGGCCGGGATGACCACATTTAGTAAAACAGTCTCCTACCAAGAGCTCTTGCTGTTAGGTAAATCAAAACATGTTATTCAGGGAGTGACTCATGGAAAACTAAGTAAAAGTTTTATAATCCGATCCTCTGCAAATGCTAAATAGCACATCACAATAAAATCATTAAAGGCTCCTTATATAAATTGTTTATGTGCTGCTAATCCCTTTTTTATGATGAAAAGAGCGTTCATTGGGGTTTTAGTACAGGAAATGTGTATGATCTTCTAGTTACCTATGGATTTTTAGCTTCCGTGGTTTGGGTGAAGTTGAATCTGCTGCCTGCTCTTAAATCTGAACATCCTACCTCAACCCAGCTGGAAGTTTCTCGTGCAGAATACTTCTCAAATCCTCCGTCACGGCTGCAGAATAATCTGGATTACAGACTCTGCAACAGAAAGAGATTACACAAAACGTGTTTCTGCTGTCAGTCCTTCCAGAATGAAATTCTGTCCTTCCTTGCAGAGTGCAGTGTCTGTGTCCCCAGAATTACAATGTAATGCAATTTCACCCTCTTCTTTTATCCTCTTCCTAACTCCTGAATCTTCATTCTTGAATACTTGTACATTGAAACCTAGGAGAGACCTTCTGTAACCTTAACCTTTACGTGCCATGGAGAACACAGACCCAAGAAGTGGTGGGAAGTTCTGGATGGGCTATTCAACATGCTCACAGCCCTGGGAATCAAATTGCTGGGCTCAGTTGGAAACGTCTAAGTGAAGAGTTAAAGACCTGTCTCTGTTCAGCTAGAGTTAAGATTGTGAAGGAGGACTAGTTTTCCAAGGACTGGCAGCTTTAGGAGGCATAAAGCAGATTCACCGAGTTAACCTGTTAAAGGTTACTGCATGTAAGTGTGTGGGCTGGAGGAGGCTGAAGTAGAGACTAAATTGAAGTTGGGTGAAAACAGAATTAGGACTGACCAAGTCTGCAGTAAAACTCTGGGGAATATAATGACTTATTAAGAGCAGTGGGGTTGGGAGGAAGTATGTAGTCAAATTTTCCCTCATACTTAAACACTCAAATGTGGATAGTAAATAAAAAATATACTCCCTTGTTTGGGTGGCCTTTCTTTAGTGGCATTCATCTGGTTCCTCCAAATCCTTACTCCTTTCAAAGAGGAATTCACAGGGAAATAACTAAGGTAGCACTGACTGCGACAGAGTGAATTTTCTTATATACTTCTGAACATAAACAGCATTATGAAATGGAACAAGTGGGGCATAGGGAATTTCCAGATCCCAAGATGAAAATAATTTCAGAGAAGTACAGACAAGTTTGAAACATTACCAGTGTAAATGAAAGTTGCTCGGTCCTTTTTTGCTGCCACCCAATTCTGTACCTTTTGGCAGATTTATTTTTATGTTTTTCATGAGACAAAAAACATGAACAAGCCTGCATGGATTTTATAACACGATACTTGTATCATGGGATCATAGAATAATTTAGGTTGGAAGGGACCTCAGGAGGTCTCTAGATCAACCCTCCTACTCAGAGTAGGATCAGCTGTCTCTGGCATTTACTTGATAACATTGCTGGAAATAAAATTTTGAAAGTAGTTGTGATTATTTAGTCATTGTATTGAAAAAAAAATGCCTGGCAGAATAAAGGCTACCAGGCAGTGATGTGAAAATTGTTCAGTCACACTTGTCATTAAAAGTAATAAATACTTTCAAAAGCAGGTGTGTGTTTGGGGGCGATGGAGGCAGAGAGGATAAAGGGAAGATCAGGCACATCAGTGATGAACTTCTTTTAACTGATCATCCCTGTCTTGATTTTTTCATCACTTACCAAACATGCCTTAAACTAACTTATAAGTTCTTCCAGCGTTGTGACCTCTCAGTGAGGCTCTGATCACAGCTCAGGAGTCAGTGTGCTGAAGTTCAAAAAGCCTGATGGTGTGAGGCTGTAGCAGTTTGACCATTTTAAGCTTGGTGTGCGTTCTGCCTGCTTGTTTTCAACATCAGTGGCTGTCACTAATGAACCTCGTTGGAAAAATTTATACTTAAACATATTTTTAATGGCCTTGTTTTCTTATTTTTTAAGCTTGTAATGTGATGGTGATGCAGAGTACTCTGTCTAGGCAAGGTTGCATGGTGTAGTGCAGGCTGGTGGCTGTAGGACGAGCTTGCTTTCTGTCACTGCCCTCTTCCGGACAGACTGTAGTTCATCTGGTCACATCTGTATTTCTCTGTTTCCCCCATAATTTTTTTCTTTTCTGGTTGCTTAGGCTTTATCTTCAGAGTTCTCTTAATGAGGTCTGAGCCCGTGCTGCCATTGCCCCATCTTTATCCTTAACCCAGGCTTGGACCCTGCCATGGGGTCAGGATTTGTGCAGCTGGATGGAGCAAACTGAGTGCTGGAGTTGGCAAAGGAACGTGAACAGCAGGAGGATGTGTGGGTTCCCCCCTTTTCAGCAGAGATGAGTTTTATACTGGGCTGAGCTGGACCGCACTGGAATTGCTGGGAGCATTAGAGATCTCTTGGTAGGTCCTTATCTAGCAAAGCATTTTAGGCATCTCAGTAATCCACATGAGTTTAAGATGTTGTCCATTGGGGCCTTAATTTTTAGCGATGTTTATTTTTGAAATTCCTCTGTGAACTGAAAGAAGAACAATAATTATCCAAATTTTTAATGTATTTTTAAAAAACTTATTTCCTGACTCCATTTTTACACATAGTGGACTGGCTTCAGAAAGTCTTTGAGCATTCCCAGTGAAGACCAAGGACCATTACTGCTGAATTTAAATTATATTTGAAATGAAAATAATGTGACAGAAACGATGGACTTGAGAAAGAAGCAGGAGACTGATTCTTTTTTTTAACTCCTGGAGCTAAGGAGGACAGGAGAGAGTAATTCCTGGGTGTCAGCTGAGGCCAGTGGAGGGACATGGGTACACTTACTGAAGGAAATAAATACCTGACAAATCTTAGAAATATCCAGCAAATTTGGAAGAAGAGGAATTCAGATAAACCCCTTGAAAAGCTGGAAGTTGTTAAAATAGGTCCTTGCTGTGAGTTGCAGTTCTCGGCACTACTTGGCACTATGACTTGGACTCGTAGTATCTTGGCACAAGCTGGACTTGACCAGGAAATTATTTTCTCTGCAGCTTGGTATCGAGGGGAAGTAGCTTCGCTTCTCTTTGAAGGCATGCCTGGAGAGGGTGATATTAAAAATGATTCTGCTTGAGTAAGTTCATAAAAATTTGTCTGGGTGACAATAAATGTTTGTCAGCTTTGCTCTGAGCAGCCTCTTCCTTTGAAGTTACTGTAGCTTTGTTATATGGTGTTTGCCTTTCTGGGAGAAGTATCTCAAACACAGACGTTTACAAGGCAACTTCTGTGTTACAGAAAATTCTCAGGAGGTGAGATGCAAAGTTTTATGTAAAAATGAGAACGCTGCTCTCAAAAGCACCTTTACAAGATAGAAGCACATTTATCCTTATGGGCTTAGTCCTATTTTCCTGTGCAACCTCAGTTATTTTCCAATTTTAATAAAATCTTTGTCCCTCCTCATTCAGGCTCAACCTGCAGAGGAATTTTGCTTCTTGTTCTCTCATCCCATTTCTGGGGCGGAAAAAGAGAGGATATCTAAAACTCTGGATTATGACTTAGTTGTGGGGTCAAACAAAGGTAAAAGGGTGCAGCTGAGAGAATGTCAAGTTTTAATTTTACACTAATTGTCATGGTAGCTAGTGAAAATGGGCTGGGAATCAAGGCTTCATTAAAATATATTCTCAGGTGTTGGTTTAAGTTAGACCTCCAATACATAGCAAAACTGCTGGAGGGATGAGCACTGCAGAAGAGGCTTAAACTTCTGCTGTCAGAGACTTTCTTGGCTGGCAGAAATACACAAGTTTTGGTAGTGGCTTGTGTCTTGATTTTTTTTTCTTCCTTTTAATTATATCTCTCTGCCACGTTTCTGGTTCAGGGAAATGTGTCCCATCATGGAGTTTCATCTGCAGGAAAGCGAGGTTGACGTTTGCTTAAGGTTTCAGCGTGCAGGACTTCTCATCTTCCATGGACAGTCGATCACAACAGCTCATACCCTTGTTGTTTGGCACATGGGTACAGCAAGAATGGTGCTGACAAAAGGCAGTGATGTGAAACAGGTACCTGTCCTGTAGTTTGAGCTGCTTATATTTCTAACCACACACCTATAGCAGGTGGCTGCAGAAATAGTGACAGGTAATAGCAGTGCAGCATTGTTAATGAGGTGTTCTGCAATTAAAAGGCAAACATCCCTTCAGACCTCTTCTCCTCTCCTGTGAACCAGCTGCTGCTGTTACGCAGAGGGGTGCTGGGGCACAGACAGTTTATAGGGGTCACGCTGGACCTCAAAACAAATGGTCAAACTGGGTGTAGTGGCACCTGCAGTTGTCTTTGACAGTCATTCTGTTATTTGCTTTGTGCCTTAGCCTCTCTTGTTTGCAAAGTAAATCTGTAAGAGCTTCAGTTCATAAATGTGACAGAGGAAAAACAGCACAGGGATGGGAAAGGTGGGTTCAGCTGAGCCCTGTGTTAATCTTAAATACAAGAGAAGCATGAAAAATCACTATTGGACACAACACTTGCTGAGGAGTCCACCAAATCCATGTGGCTGTTGGAGTTCAGAGTAAAACACAGCTCCTTGAAGCACTTTGGGCTCTGAAAAAGGAGATTTGCCCAAGTTGTCGTGGAATTGAATGAATTCGTGTGCAGGGAGATTGGATACAGCTGTAGCTGTCAGCCATGGGAAATGCTAAATTAAAATTGCAGGTAGGTAGGTGGATAAACAGGGACAGGAGCTGTAATTACTGACTGCTGTTTGGAAAGCACCCTCCTGCTCTCCAGGCCTCCTGCTGCAGCGGTGTGATGCCAACCAACTGCAGAGGAGCCGCAGTTGGGTGCCAGTGATTCATATCCATTTTGCGGAGTAGCTTTGAGATCTGCAGATGATATAACTGCTGAGTGTTGTTATGAATGATTCAGAGCTTCTGGCTCCTATTTCCCTACATGGATCATCAGACTGTCTTTCTCTGCCATTTTAAAATAATTGTCTGAATGACCTGAGTATCTTCGAAGTAGCTTGAATTTTTGTTCAGGCGCTGGCTATAGAAATGAAATCTTTCATCTGATACACTTAATTTTGCTTCTTTAATGGGATTCTCTTTACCCAAATTTACATGATTCAGCTTGCAGTCTGTTGGATATGTTCTTCTCTTGCAGTGATAAATTTGCCTGAGCATCTCCCAGTATGTGTTGAGAAACACGTAGGTAGCTGTTTGTGTGCCATCCACTTCCACAGGCAGATAAACAATGAGGGGTTTGTTTGATTGTCGCTTGAACAATACTTGAAAAAACCTCCGTCCCGCCTGGCTGTCACTTCTGTTGTTGTACTTTGCTCTTGGTGACATCATTGGTGGCAGCTAAATGAAGTGTATTAATTGTTAGATGCTCTTTGACCAAAGATGTTGACTTTTCCTGGCAGCCAATGGCATACCGCTGGTTTTGCAGAAGGAGCTACTAATCTACTGTAATATAGTAATTTAGCTACAAGTATTGGTGAGAGCGGAGTGGATCTGTTTATATAGATGGGAGATAAATAATTAAAAGAGAACTAAAAACCTTATGAATTTTCACATTTTCAAGATGTGATTCTGCATCAGCAGCATAGAACTCTAAAATTAAAAACCCTCTGCTGTGCTAGAAGTTATTCTGGTCCTTCTGAGATTCATCTTAGCATGGGGAGCCGTGCTGTATTACAGGATCACCTCTTCTTGCAGGTCCGGCTCGGACGGATTGCAGCTGGGTGTAGCCAGGCTGGTGCCATGGCCCCAGGACACGTGCTGGAGCATTAAGAATTCACATTAACTTCTGCAGAATTGATCCCTGTCGTCTTCCCAGTTTCTTCAGAAAGCTGTTTATATACGTGTGGTTGTCTGCTAAGGAGGAGATCAGCAAAGGCAGCGAGGTTAGGGAAACGCTTGCTGCTAATTCTTCTTATGCTGAGAGGAAGGGTGACTGCCCAGGGACTTTCCAGATAAGATATATCAAATGAAGCCGTGCTGCAGAGGCCGGAGCAACGTCACAAGTTCCAGCTCTGGTCATTAATTGCCACATCCTTGTAGTTGTGCTTGGGATCCATCCTCTTGGCAGTCAGCCTTTCTGTACAGGGAGAGCTTAGCCCTTGATGCTCTAGAGAAACCACTTCAGCAGCGCCCATTGCGTCTTCCTCGCAGGAGGATCTCCTTCCATGACCGTGTCTTCTCCAGAAATCTAAACCCGAGGCAGTAATCATATGTGTGGCATTGAGTTGGAGGGTTACTGGTTAACATAGGTGGGAAATAAAATCAGAGCTGGTAGTGCACTTTGAACACCTTGCCCTTAACCATAAAGTTATTCATACTTCCTCATAAACATCCTTTTATTGAAAAGGAGAAGGATATTGCAGATGAAATCCCACTTTCTGCTCGCTATGTTGCTGGATTTGCTTTCAAATTAATTAAGAGTGAAAATAGATGAATTGCTTTCCCCTTGCACGTCGTCCCAAGTTCTTTTTCCACCTCTTGTGTACTAGGCTAATGCTGATGCTGCAGAATTTAATTTGCGGGTTTAAACAAGAGAATTCTTGAACAAAAAACTTTGAGGCAACAGTCTTTAATTGTGTTTTTCCCCTTAAATAAGTAGATAGGGAAAACTCTGCGCCGTAAGTCACTATCAGAAAGCTTTGGTTTTCCCCGTTTTTTACATGAAAGCAGCATTTGAGAATTGATACCACTGTTATTCGCCTGGCAGGGCTGTGACGTTCCCAGCTTCCCTTCTGTGAGGAAAAACATCCCGAGTAACTGTCTGGACTAAGTCAGTTTGATCATGTCGTGGAGGTGACGGTTTCTTTGCACTGACCGTAGAGGGGTTCCCTGTGACTGGCTCAGATACCAGGATCTGTGCTGCAGGTATGTTAATAGACGCAAGATGAATCCCGCTTGTCAAGTCTCCTCTTTGCATCCGGTTGTGACACAGTGTGTTGGGGATCTCACTGACTTTGGAGAAGAATCTGGACCAGAATTCCAAGGATTTTAATTTGTAGATATCTGCCATTTTTTCCCGGACCAGATTTTGTAGCAGAGTTTGTAGTTACACTGAGAAACAAACCCATCCGTTGGAGTACTTGGGGTTCTCATTTAAAAACAGTCAAAATACATAGTAGGTGAGCATTTGGAAGAGGTTCAGCCTCATCCAGTGGAAACCTGCATTTTTGGGACAGCCTGCAGCTGTGCCTTTCCATAGATCCAAAAACGGAGCTCAAACTGTAGTAATTGCCGTAGTCCCTCAAACTGCTGGCATCTCTGCATTGGCATGTCCTTGTAGAAGTTGGAACCGCATCCAAAGGGCAGGCCCAGGGGGACTGGAAAGAGTGGAGTGAGGTTATGGCATCGTTATGTTTAAAATGAGTTTCTCTTAAGTTGTTTGTACATTGGAAATAGAGACCCTGCTGGAATGTTTCTGTGGGATACTACTGCTGTGTGTTGATGGCTACAGACTCTTAGTTGGCAGGATCTGTAGACATCAACACAGAAATCTACTCTGGTGGAATTGGAGGAATATTTGCCCAGCAGGTTGATACTATGTAAACATGAATCTGTAAGTACACAAATAGTGCCAGACGGATGGATTGGGAAAGAGCAGAATTCCTAAAGAGCAGTCTAGGATGGATGGTGCTGCCTCAGGAGTGCATTTTGGTCCTTCAGTGAAGCTGATGATGGTGAGGGCCGTTTAATATCTTCTCTGTCATTTCGTTCGTTCGTTCGCATCTTTACAGAGCTAAATCCCACATAAGGGAAGGATTTTTTTTTTATTTTTTACATAGTGCTGGAGCTCAACTTTTCTTTCTTGGGAGCAGGAAGGTTTTATTTCTTCTTCCATCCGAACAAGAAGCACTCTTTGCCATTGCCCTTGGGTTCTATCAACAAAATGTATTTCCTCCTCCAGTTTAAATTGACAGTTATTTTTCCATTGACATGAGCGCCAGATCCAAGGACTGAGTCAGGTGTTGAAGCACTCATAGTAAATTGTTAATCCTCATCTACTGAAATTGCACACACAGGGAATGTGGGGTGCGATGCCATGACAAGTACTGTCTCTAAGCGCCCGCGATCGTTACATTGGTGCTGAACTGACTTGTTCTTTTTTGAGAGAATGTTAGTTGGGGCAGATACATGCTTGTGCTAATGCACTTTTAAAGTAGGATGAGTTAAATTAAGGAACTGGCAGCAAGAACAAGCAAGAAGCCTAAAGGAAGTGGTGCTGCCAAACGCTGGCACCCCTGCCAAGGCCAGTACACTGAGGCACAGCTCGGTACGCTCCGGAACGTGTCCAGCACAAGAGGTGACTTGCTCGTGAAGATGACTCAGTGGGTCACAGGCTTTTACGTGTTTGCATATCTGCCATGGAGCGCTTGGATCTGCGGGACGGAAGGTTCTTGACCATTTTGGAAAAGCTAGATGCTGCAATGGCAAAACATGGTGTTGAGGGTTGGCTACTTGCCGTGTTGTTTGGTTGTGCCCTGAGTGCCCTCCTTCCCACCAGTTCATGCCAGTGGTGTGTTGCAGAGGTTACACGTGGTTTTCGTGTCTGTTGTTGAGCTCTTGGGGATCTGCAGAGAGCGGAGCATTGCTCAGCTCGCAGTTAAAGGCAGCGTTGTACCTCTGAAGATTCAGCTCTTACCCTCCTTTCCCATTTTCTTTGTCTCAACTCCCTCTCCAGCACACGCATTCAGATACTCTCCGGAGATACAGAGATTTACTGAGGCCACACCAAGATCAGAGTTAGGCGTGCTGGAGCTCAGGTCTCCCTGGCAGTCCTGCTCTCAGCTCGCTGACGTACATCATCTTCCTGCACGGGCACATTTTTACATGCCATTGTCCTTGTGTCTTGGTTCTTTGACTCTTGAGATCTCATTTTACCTGTACTTTTCCATCCCAGGCAAGGATAAACATGGTGTGATGCAGAGCGAAGACTTTTCTATGATTTCACCGAGGTGCCAAGAGTTTCAAATGTGCCATCTAGTGGTGTCAAGTAAGAGCACTCAAAATACAGGAAATCCCCCCAAAAATCCACGCTCTGCCCGATACTCGTTACTTCTGAAATGCTCCCTTGTTTTGGGCAGAAAATGAATATTCATGGCCCCTTGCTACCCTGTCAGGTTTTCTGAGTGCTGGGGACCTGAGCTCTTAAAGGATAAGGACGATTTAAGGAGGAATGGGGAATTCTTAAAGTTTATGTAAAGCGTAGGCTAAACTTAAGAGTTTTGTAGCTTCATACCAAGAACACAGAGTTCATGCTGGTATTGCTTCCCCTTTGAGGACCTGAATGCAGCTTGCAAACAAAATAAACCTAAGGTTGAGATACCTTTGCTTTAGGGAGGAGGGAAGGGGGAGGTGACAATAACATGCTTGTCTGTAGCCATGCGACAATCCATCAACAGAGCCCCGTCATGAGATGCTCTGTGTTTGCAGATCAGTACTAGGACATCCTCCACCCCTGCTAGTAACCTGAAGTACTTCCAGCTTCCTCTCTGCTAAAGAAAGCTGCAGCAAAGTTGCAAAAGGCTTCCAAAATCTTTCTTAAAAGCTACATTCATCACCAAGATAAGAATAGGCCTTACGATGAGGAGTGTTAAAAGGCATGAGGTTTATACCACAATTTGGCATGCGTATGCAGTGAATTACAGGCTGAATTAAATCTGTCTTGGGTGTTTGTCTTTACTGTTATCTTCACTTCAAGCTCTGGCGCAGAATTAAAGTTGCTCAGGTTGATATTTATGTGTGCTTGCTGTTCCCGGGATTTTTACCTAGAGGTCATCGTGTCCTTTTCTCTTATTACCAAGAAACTTGTTTGCTGTTTGGATTGGATTATGTGATCCATCTGTTGTAGCTACCAGAGTAAGTCAGGAGAGCAATTCTCTGCTGCCTCACATGCCCCTCAAGTCGTCTTTTTTTGTGTCAGGGTCAGAACTCAGCTGTTCCTATCGGCTCCTGCAGCTCCAGACTTTTTGTGCACGCTGTTTGTGTGCAAGCCTGTGAGATGAAAGCTAAAAAACCCCAAAATTGCCAACACTGGACTTACAAACTTAAAATAATACAGAAGATGCCTGTAGAAGGAATAAGAAGAGTTAAACATCTAAGAACTGCCAGCAAACTAAGTAGGAAGAAAAAAAGTGTGCCAGTATTAAATGGTACAAGCGTAGCTGTCCCAACTTGAGGTCTGCTTATACAGCTTGGATAAAATGCAGAAAGGATTAAGCAAAGAAATCGAAACCTAGACTTCCAAATGCCCACAGAAGTCCTTTTCTCTGTAGGGTAATTGTCAAGCTGCTCTTGCATATTCTGTGACTCTGAATCTTTTATGTCTTTATGAGCAGCGGCATGATTCAGAAGGAGGGGTGAGAGGTCACCACTCAGCTCATAATAGTATCAAAATTACAGCACACTGCGAGGCTGGGGGGACAGGAGGAGAAAGCAGAGTATGTGTCTCCAACTTCCCAGGTAAGAAACTTAGCAATAGGGCGATGCAGAAGGGTGAGTAGCATCTCTGATCCTCTTTTCCAAAGAAAATTCTAGTCTAGTGCTTGGTGCTGAACCTCAGTGATGTGTTGTGGACCCCTCAGAAAGGTGCAGCTGAGGTGTCTGCAAGGTCAGTCCTGTAAGATTTTAATCCTAAGCAAGAGGAGGTTTAGTTTGCAGCTGATTTAGTCCTTGAACTGTCTCTGCGTGGTAGCACAAAATGGGATGTGGCCGAGAGGGAGAAGCCCTGGCATTGTCGATGAAGTGCTGTGGAAAGTGCCTGTACTAATCAGGCAAAGACTGATTTATTTAATTGGATGCAGACACCTAAATGACACCAAAGTAGGTATTTCTGTCTCACTGGTTACGTGTGTGTGTACTAACTGCTCCCACTCAGGGAGCCGTGCTGTCCTCCCAGCCCACGAACGACGTGGATGTTGTTATCCCAGCAGGCTCCCTGCACCCACGCTGCCAGGTGCTTAGTCCAGGTCTCTGTGCTGCATGAAGATATTGTTCAGAAGCTTTAATTTCTGTTTACTGGCGTGGGGTATGGAGGGGGGAGCGTGTTTGGTTTTTTTTAAGTGTCTGCAGTGTACCAGTTTGGTGGTTTCATTCCCAGAGTATCAAGAGCTTTAGTTTTAAGATCTGTTTGCATACCCAGCTTTCGGTCCTAAAGCCTGAATTTGAGTTTGGTGTGGCTTGACAGCATGTGATGGTCCTGGGAAGCTTGGATCGGTGTCAGAGGGCTGCATGAGGCTGTGGAAACTAAAGCTGGTACGGACTTAACCTGTGCTGCGTGCTTGCAAAGATGTCTGGAGTGAGCCATCCCTGCAAGCACCCCTGGGTGTGCTCCCTCCTACCAGAGGCCATGGGAATAACCTGAACACGGATGTACTGCGGGGCACAGTTCAGAAAGCCGCGTTACTTATTAGACAGAGTAGACGTACCTGCCAGCGGAGGAATTTATTCAGAAGAACAAAAATACCAACAACGTACTTGTTAAAAAAACATTGAGAAAGTTTACATCATGCATTTGAAAATGGTTCTTTTGAATGTGTGTGGTTATTTTATTTTTTTTTAACCAAAGTTAAATCAGACTTGGGCAAGCGATGAGGATGAGCCATTCCAGCTACTGCATGTTTTCTGTTTTAAGGAGCGCGATGGTTTTATACCAAAAAAAGCAGATGTTTTTTACCTGTTGCCTTTTCCTTTGGCTGAGTGGGTTCTGATTTTATGGCAGGAAATATTTGACTGTTTGTAGCAGTGAGATGCAGCATTTGACTTCATGGCTGTAACATAGGTCTTTTATTGGTAAAACTTAATGTGTAACAGGATCATTCTGTTGCACATACTACTATACTGGCTTGATTTCATACAAAATAAGTTTCTACTTCCTTGAAGGCCTTATATAAGCCTTAACTGGGAACAAATCCAGGAGGTTCGATTACAATAAAGGAGCTGCTTCAGAACTGGGTGGTTCTTTAGAAATAGTCGTAAACAGGTTTATATATAGGACCTGCTATATACTCGCTGAAGAAATATTTCCAAAGAACTCGTGTTTTTAATATATGCCACAGGGACCCTGCGCAAGCCAATTCGTGAGCAAACCTGTTGTTGTAATTCCACACAAGGTTTAAAACACAAGAACATCTCTCAAACCCTTATCTGCTGAAGGGCTGGGTATTGAATGGCTCTTTGCTGGAAGAAAGGCATTCGATAAAAAGGCTCGGAAACTTCGGCTGGCATCCTACATATGCAAATACAGGTGCCCTACATGTTATATTTGGATTTCAGGGTTTTTCCGATCCATTTCATGGCGATCGGTAGCAGCTTTATGTGGTTTGATCCCTCGCTTTCATCACCCATACCCAATTATTATACATGAGATCCATCAGCCCCCCTCTCACTGATAGTGCCTGCAGCTGAGCATCAGCACATTTGGGAACAATAAAGGGCTGTCATTTGGGAGTTTCTTTTTCCTTCGTAATCAAGCAGGACCCAAAATTATTCCTTCGCAGAGCTCGCCCGTCAGGCTGGTGTCTCAAACAGGTACGCTTGCATCTGAGCGGTGTGAGGATTGGGTTTACGGAGCTTTGTTGTTGGTTTAGGTTCAGCATCGTTGTGTGCTCTCGTAGAGTTTTGGATAGGTACAGGACAAAACATGGAACGACTCCTGCCTTTGTAATAGATTTTTTTTTTTAAGGACGATTTGCTGTTTGTTCCTCGCCTCCTTCGTAATGAGCTGAATCGTTAAAATATGTTAATATACGGAGAGACACGAGAAAGGGTGAAGCAATATACTGACACGTTGAATAATTAGATTGTCTCCTGTGCAGGAAAAAGTCAAGTACGAAACAGGAACAAGAAGTGCCTCCCTCCCCCACTGTAGAGGCACCAGGTCTGGCTCTTTCTGCATGCAGAAGCAGGTTAGACAATTGGATCTTTAGGATTAAATAATTTTTGTGAAATTCCTGAAGATTCAAAGCGTCATGTATCCTAACTGTCTTCTGTTTATTTGCTGGTTTTGGGGAGAAGTTGGGAGCCTTGTTTCGGAGGGCTGAATTCGTGAGCTGCGTAATTTGTGATGAAACAAAAAAATGACTGTTACTGGACTGGATTTGTAAATACCGTAGTGGTTACGCAGGTTTTCTCAGGAAAATCCTTGTGAATTTTTCCTGAATAGCAGTTAGATAAAGGGAATTTTTGTAAAGAGGAAAGGGAGGTTGTGGCAGCTTTTCTCCTAGCGTTTGGCATTTTGGCATATTCCTTAAAAGATCTATTTCTTTGAAATAGTAGCTGTTTAAAAATCAGTAAGATCGCAGCCCCGTGTGAACCTATGCCTG
Source organism: Syrrhaptes paradoxus (assembly GCA_013400615.1). Taxonomy (NCBI): domain Eukaryota; kingdom Metazoa; phylum Chordata; class Aves; order Pterocliformes; family Pteroclidae; genus Syrrhaptes; species Syrrhaptes paradoxus. The sequence continues at coordinate 73,284 of VZTO01010245.1, forward strand.
CAGGGAGGGCTGTGACAGTACTCCATCTTTACTTCCATGAGTAAGCACTCTGGTGTGTTAAGTTTACTTGTTTGATAAACATAACACTTTGCTTTTGTTCTCTTATTTAATCACTTCCTTCGAAGAGTTAACTTCCTAAGCAGCCACAGATTAGTTCTCTCAGTTGTTTTAATTATTTTTCTTGTCACGCACAGTGAAGGTCTAGTGTTTTTGAAATGTCTTCTATTTTTTGTCCCCCTGTTCCATGGCAGCTCCAGTGATGCTGGCATTGAAAACCCAGCCAAAATGCTCTCTACAGTCCTGCCTCTTTTTTTTGTTGTTGTTTTTTTTTTGTTGTTTTTCAACCAAGTTCTACTTTTTGGAATGTTAGTGCTACAGAACATAACACTTTTCCTTCAGGGTGATTTGAGTGCTCCAGAATTTTGTATTCCTGTAAGGGGTACGCGAGAGACTGACTGGAGCAGTGGGCTTCCACGTGCTCACTGCTGAGTAATTTCCTTTTGTATTGCTGACAGGTGACTCAAAGCAGGAGCTAGCAGATGGCTGCATCGCTAGCTGGTGGCCACAGCCTTACGAGATGAGTTTTGGAATTTCCATCAAAGTCGGGATTACGCTCAGGATATGCCGGTGGCACAGAGCACCCTGGGGGGGTGTGGAAGCAGAGGAAATCATTCATAGCGACTCATCTTGTGGTTGGGTGAGTCAGGGGTCTGCTGTTGGTGGTCAGAAAGACACGTGGCTGACTACACCGTCTTTGTGTGCTCTGCAGGATGCAAACTGTCTCTGAAAATTAATTCTGCCCTTTTGATTTTTGTCCAGTGAGTTATTTCCAGAAAGGAGTTACTGTATTTTCTGGAATGAGTATTGTGAAATTCTTTTTTTTTTTTTTTTTTACAGTGGGCAAGTTTTCAGCTGGTGATCTATCAACAAAATATTTTACAGGATCGTAGTTAAAAGCTCTTCGTGAAAAAAAAAAAAATCATCCTGTGTGATAGGGAAAGTAAAAGCATCTCAGTTTCCAAATGAAGGAATAACCGAAAGAGCTAGTTCTTGGAATAGTAGCTCCATTGGCACTCGTTGGTGATTTCCTGTGCATTTGCTGCAAGAATCACTCTGTGATGTGAGTAGGTGGTACTAAAGGGTTATTACGAAACCAGTTTTCAACCAGACGTTTTGAGTCATGGATCGGGAAGAGGGATAGCAGCTTCAGAGCTTTCTCTTTGTTCGAGCACTGCGCCTGAAATGCACACGCAGGATATTCTGTGCTTGCATGGAACAAGGCAGGCTGGGGATGGGTCCGGTATTACGTGAAGTGCCCTTCTTCGTGCCACTCCATCTCGGGGATGGGAAACGAGAACGGGGGCTGAGAGCCGGCAGCAGCGTTGCAAGGTGCACAAGGAGCAGTTTCCTGACTCTCTTTCAATTGTAAGTATTTTCTCGTGGTTTTTCCCAGACGTGAGAGACAAAATGGAGTTGCGTCAGGACGGATGTCTGCGCCAAAACGAGGTGGTGGTTTGGAGCGGTTTGGTTCTGTTCTGGAAGCAGATGGGCTGCCACTGGCAGGAGACAGTTGGCTTCTCCAGCAGAAAAAAAAAAGGGGTGTTTAAGGGAATTGGTCTGGCTCCTAAACCGAAGGAATTGTTGACCTACTGACTCAGTTCTGAAGCATTAGGGAAGCAGTCTTACTGTGGTTTCTTTTGTTGGTGGCAGATTCAGAAGACGTCTGTGAGTGTACGGGTATGACTAGCAAAGGAGAGACGGTTCTAGTACCTGCTGCCTGTGGGATTTATTTTGTGCCAGGAGGGAGCTGAGGTGCTGACTACTGAATAACACCTAAACTTTTATTTCTGATGCTTCTGCTGATAATGCACTGGTAAGTTTATGTACTTCTCATTTTCAGTGCTAAGATGGTATCTTGCTGAATGTAATTGAAAGGAAGCTCTCTAACAGCTTTTTGAACGTGGCAAGGTGTATTCATGTTTCCACTGGAGCTGCTTTTACTGAAAGCACTAGCTGGCCTGCTGCAGTTTAGGAGTCTGTAAGTGGGGGGAAAATTCTGTTGATCAGGTCAGCAAAAACAATTTGAAATTGCTGTTCCCTCCCACCTTCAACCTGCAAGCCTTTTGCTGATGTTGGTATTAAGCAGAGAGGATGGGCCAGCCCTCCAGCGTTGGGATCCTATCATCCTGGAGTCGTGGCTACGCTGTAATTTTCCTGTTACACTTCACTGAATGAACAAAGCTTCAGTCTTCTTGAATTTCACATGAAAATCAGATGTCCATCCCTGGAATTAAATTTAGTGACACTTTCCCTGAATATTTCTATAGAATAGAAATGATGTTATTTTTAAGTGGCACTGTAAATCACAAGAAAAAAATAATACCAATCAGTGGTTTCTCAAAAACCCCAAATCATTAACATACTCTTGGCTTGAAGAAATCACACTGCCTGACAGAGGTAGGTCTGGAAGTTGTGCTCCTTGAGCCTTCTGTCAGCTTTGCCAGTGGTTTTGGGAGGGATTTTTTGGAGAGGGGACTTCTTGGGTGAGTCATTATTTATTCTTAGTTGGTGATAAACTGAAGGTAGTGATATTTAACTTCCCTTCAGTGCTTTACTGCCATTATCACTTACGTTCTCCTTTTAGAGAGATGCTGATATGTGATGCTGTAGCTATTGGATTTCCAGAAGGTTGTTCTGTATGCACAGATGATTAGAAGATAGGGAAAGCAGAACAGTAATTATTGAATTTATCATGCTCTGTGACAGGTCCTCTCCAGCTGCCAGCCGTAGGAATTGCTGGTGCTGTGTCCTAACTCTCTACCACGAAGGGAAGAATTCACGGCTGCTGTTCTTCCCTGGGTGGGTGACACCAGGACGCCTTGGCGTTCCCGAACCCACTTGAGTCAGCGCTTGTAGTGAGGCACTTGTGGATATTTTTTCCCTCTTTTTTCAAAACAACAACTGAGAAGGCAGTCTGTACACTACGCATCCCTATGGAGCTGCAAATATACCTGACCTTTTTTTTTTTTCTAAAAAAAAAAAGGAAGGTTTACCATTGTACTGGATTTCCTTTCCTTAAGAGCTTCCTTTGGATCTTGGGAGAAGAGCTCAAGCACGGGGTGACTTTGTGTCGAGCAGTTGTACCAAAGGCGTGGGAGGCAGGGTCAGGGAAGAGTCACTTGGTTGTTATGTGGGTGTGAAAAGCCTATGAAAAGGAAAGGGCGGAGGAAAATATTTTACTTGAATTAAACAAATAAAGGAGAATGTTATATGAATTAGATATTCAAAGTTAGATTTTTGCCAAGTATTTTTGTGAATTAACTTCGTATCTTCAGAAAATCATTTATTTAACCGTAAGCTTATCAAAATGTTCTCAAGAGGGCCTTGATTTTAAAAAAAAAAGGTCAACAAAAAACAAAAAAATCATTGTTTTCTTATCATTTCAGATAAAAAGAAAGGAAGTTGCACATTTTTATAGCCCCTAAATTGTTAACTGTTAAACCCGTATGGAAGTGGTGGATCAAATTTCCTCAGCTTACACTGGAATAATTTCATTTACTAAAAACTTACAAGCATGACCTGTTTGAGGAGGAGTCTTAGATCTTCAGTTTATTGTTACGTACCCACCTGTTGGACAGGGAAATTGCTGCCCTTGAAAATCACCTGGTTTAGGGAGCAGGTTGTTGCCACTGATGCAGTGTACAGGGATATTCACACTCAGAATAACTGAAAAAAATCATATTTTGAAACCTGGTGACTTTTTTTGTAATGTGTATGTTTGTAGTATCTCCATTGCCTTGCAGGTTTTACAATGTCACCTAGTATGATAGAATCTAAAATGCATGGCGTAGAGAGGACATTTTTCCATCGTTTTTGTGATAATCTTGACAAGAAAAAAAAGCAGCACATGGAGGCGGGTTTAACAGCACTTTGAAGCAGAAAATTGCTTTTTACTTTAGTTAGTGAAGGACTTGTTTTTGCAAAAAAAAAACAGGCAAAAACCCAACAACCCCCTACCCGCCTTTACCATAAAGGGTAGCTTTTTAAACACAAGCCATAAATTGCGTGTGAGGAGAACACTAACAATCTGAAATCAGATGCACAGGTGTGCAGTATGAGGTCTTCTACTAAACCAACACAATGCTTGGTGTTTTAGGTCTGTTCAGCGTCTTGGTTGTGTTCATTTGTACCGATTCCTGAGGGATTCCCATGTGAAAGTTCACAGGCAAGGTATAGAGGAATTGCTGGCTTTTTTCTTGTTGTTTGTTTTGTAATTTTTTTTTTTTGAGTTAAGTTCTTGATGGCCCCTAGCTATCCAAAAGCAGAGTTGGCAGCTGAAGTTTGCATATGAAATAGCGAGCTCAAAATTGGACCTGGAAAAGAGGAGCACTTCCTTTTCCGTGGCTCTACTGGAATGGTAATACCAGCAGTAAAAAAAAAATATATATTAATTGAGCCAAATAAAAATGTGTGTGTACTAGTAACATGAGGTATGAGTAGAAGCCACATTTATTTGTGTGTTTTCAGGGTGGAGTTATGTGCAGTGATCTCTAGCATCTGAATTCCCTCCCTTGTTTCCCATTTGTCTCCTGACAAGCTGGGCCACCTCTAGGCAGTGCTGCCATGCTGTGCTGCGACTTCAGGGGTTCACTGGTGCGGTAAATGGAAGCTAGCAAGTGTTTTTAACTTCTAATCAAAGTTTGGGCAACTGAATTGTAACTTTAAGGACCTAAGCAGCTACTGAAATTCCCCATATGACCTGTTACTACAGGCTGCTGTGAGAATCTATATGTACTTCTGTTGCCAAAACATGAGGTTGGCAGAAGTGAGTCATAGCTGTGAAGATCTCAGCTTTGCTCTTTGAATATACTTTTATCCACCAAAACTAAAAATATTTCCAAGAATACAGGTAGGTATATGCTGTTCTCCTGTTAGGGCAGAACTCTCACTGGCTCTTGGATATATTTACATAGCTCATAAGATGTATTTTTTCAAGCTTTAGTATAAAAGGAGCTGTGTATACATTTTATCTAATCTTCAGTGCAGTAGGCATGAGCAATTCCTGGAGAAGGGACGGGAATATAGGGCTCTACCCTTTCTCCTGGGAGTCTCTTTTCTCATGGAGTCATACTTGCCCTCCAGTGCTTTCCCTTTATGGCTTTGTGAATTTTGAATTCCCCTCCGCACTGGCCCAGCTCCAGCGGGAGGGCAGAAAGCAGCCTCAGCCCAAGCTCTGCTTGAAGTCTACTGGCTTGAGAACTTTGCAGGAGGTGGGGTCTGCAGGGGGGAGAAGTGCCCGGCTTCCCAGGTGAGCCCTGTGGGGTTACTGTTTTTAAAGGTGACAGTATTATCTTCCTTGGATGTGGATTTGGATTGCCAGGACTGTTTCATGTTGTCTCTTGTGATCAGAGTGTACCTAATGAGATGAACTGCTCTGCAGGTTTCATGCACAGTCTCAAGGTTGGTTTCTTCCACAGTCACCACTGATAGCCGTGTGGCTTTGGGGTGAGCCAGCTCAAGTTGTTGATCTGGTTGAACACTACATTTTTTCTTTTGCTTCCCTTTCTTTTCGTTTGGGAAAAATTAGAACGGATCCAACTCATTGCATAGCTGCATGGCTGTTAGTAGCTGGAACTCAGGACCAGAAGGAAAGGAGGAGGTGGGACTGTCGCTTTCAGTGACACCTGCGTGAAGCTCAGTTCAACCTGTTCAGGAAGCTGCATCTCTCATGTCTCTTAATCACAGTGGAGCTCAAGCAAGAGCTAAGTTTACCTTATTCTCCAAAACAAGCAATCTGTAGATTTTTAGCCACCCGTATTGGCATCTAGAGATTGGGTGTCTCCATTTCACTTAAGCATCTCTGTACACTGAGTAGTACTCTGTGTACTCCTTTTGTATTTCCATTTTCTGTTCAGAGTCTAATTAGTTCAGAGTAAGGTTAATATCATCATATGGTGGCAAAGAGGAGTCTGTCCCTAAAATTTTTAATCATCAGTGTAAATAAAAAGTATAGCAGTAACATTGATAGAGCCTGATGGGCTCATGCCATTTATTGACTTGGCAGATTTTTGAGCTGCATCACACATTGTTCTTCTGTTCATACGTTTTGCAAAATTTGCCTTTGGCTGTAATCCCACAAATCACATCCCATCCTAGTCAGAGTCAGGGTGGAATTCCTGTTGTCCGGGAAAAATACCGGCAAAACACCCCCAAACCCAACCCTCTGAAGAAGGCTTCAGGGCAGCGATGGTTCAGGCGGTGGTCCTCCTGCAGACACAGCGCAGTTCTTCATGTTGTAAAGCATTACTTTTCTATATGCTGCGTTTTTCTGCTCTTGTGCTTTGGAGGTTTTTTTTTTTTTGCTTCTTCTGCATTTTTCTCTTAATCTTGCTGATTCTTAAAATTCTTACTGCTATAATGCATTTTCCGCATACACATGGTTCAAGCATAAAAGGTGTGCTCGTGCCGTACGTCCTTTTGCGTTTCCTTCTTTCTGCATGTTCGCTTACCTAATAACTTGAAAATAGCAAACAGAGCACATGATCCGAGAAACAATCTGGTATTTTACCCTAAGGGAGGATTTTCTCCGCACACAAATCAAGAGTAAATAGTTTAAAATGCTGTATGGTATAGATCCAACAATGCTAACTTGCGTGTATGAGTAAAGTTATTTGCATGCATAAATGTTGACAAAGTTGAACTCTGTATTATCAAATCTGCTGTCAAAAGTTCACCCCGGGCATTTTGCAAGGAAGATGATGATTGTCTCTTTAATTACTTAAATTCTGTTTTGCCTGTTTAGCAGAGCTCCCCACAACTCTGTTGTTACAGCACGCCTGCCGTTCACATCAGGCTCTCCACTGGTAATGTAGCACACAACTTTGAGCAAGAATGGCATGGCACAGCTACAGGGACCTCCTTTCAACTGAACTCTTCGATTATTACACAATAATCAGACGATTGAGTTGCTACAAAAGTTTGCCAGCCGTTTTCTTTCAAGCGCTCCTATGGAATTAGAGAATCATAGATGTTAGAGATGGAAAGTGCATTAGATCATCCAGACCGTCTTCTTGCCAGTACATGTTTTCTGCTAGGTTGGTTTCTTTTTTTTTTTTTTTTCTTTCCTGTGGTTTATGGCTAGAGATACTCTAAGAACTTGGCTTTCCACCTTCTTCTTCTGGAGTCTTTTCCAGTAAGTTTGATGGCGAGATTTTTCTTTGCCTGATATTTGGCCTAAATTTTTCCATTTCTTTGATTCACTGTATTATTTCAGGTCTACGTTCTCATCTCTCAGTAATTCTGGGGTGTTAAGAGCCTGTAAATATGAGTGGAATAGTGTTACATGCTCTTGAATAGTAGATATATCACTTCCCTTAAGTGCTGCATGTTCAGTTCTTCAGATTTGGGAAAATTATCCTGATTGAAAATAGGTTTTAAACTGAACTGCTAATAGTGTAATTTCTCAGATGGATATTTTATTCTAATGTAAGAATGATCTGTTCTGGTGTCACTTGACAAATTGTTGAAAATTACCTGAAAAGGCCAATTTCACTTAGAAATGAAAATGTTTTTATATTGGGAAGTTATGCCAGTGTAACTGAAATGATTTTTTAATTTTTTTTATTTTTTACTCTACTGTGGCAGTTAAACTGCAGGGAAGTGGTGTGTGCAGGCAAGTCTGTAGAGGGCATTGCAGGGAAAATGAAAAAAATAAGTTTTCCATTAGCCACAGAAATAGTAGAAGTTGTAATGTAGTTATTGGAGTCTTCTTTTTTTTCTTTCTTTCTTTCTTTCTTTCCAGCTTCCCATTCTCTTTTTCTCAGAGCTGCTTCAATTCATAACTGTTGTTCCTATTTATAGTTTCCCTTGTTTTGGTGGGATTGGGAGGTTGCTTGTTTGTTCTTCAGGGCTTGGTCTTCACTACCCAAAGCCTCTGGTGTCCAAACAGGGTTGTCTCCAAGGTTTTCCCTTGTCTTGACCGCAGAGCTAAATCAATATCCCCCCCAGAACCAATACTCCGTGGCCATAAAGAGGACAAACGGACATTGTTTTTGCTGTCACCCCATGAGAGACAGGCCGGTCGGTGTGAGCTGGCACACGGCCACCGCGGCCTGAGCCGGTCCCTTTGGAGCTGCCTTCGGTCACGATCCAGTGCCTTTACCCCAGACCCCCTCTGGTTTCTGAAGCGTTACTACTGTTTTTCCTTTTAGAGGATGAGAGGGTTGTGTTGCAAGCCTCCAAAAAAAGGTTTTTAATAGGGTGGGGGTGAGGGTGTGTGTCGTGTGCCCGCTGGAGGCACAGCACGCCTGGAAGCTGGCAAAGGCAGGGCCAGCACTGCGCAGTCCTCATCCCCTCCAGCCATCTGTGTTGCGTTGGAAGAAAGCGCTTGACTCATTCAGAAGGTTTCCCAGGAATGGATTACTGTCGGTGTGGCGGGGAGAGCTTGACCTCGTGGAGCTTTATGGACCTTGGGAGCTTGGGGCGGTGAGCTGTCTTCCTTCGAGCCGCCGGGAAGGTTGGTGCAGGGTAGGGATGTTGATGGGAGAGGTGAGGACAGGCATATCCTAGGAGGTAGAATTACTGTTAGTGAGAGGATTGGAGGTGTTCAGGTTGTGTAACTGCACGGGGAGATGAATGAAAACATGCAAAAGGGTGGGTTACCGAGTGAGTAAGAGAAAACGTGAGTGGGCGGGTAATTAGACTGGCAAGTGAGAGAGAGGAGGTAGGAGGGGGTGAGTAGATGGGTAGGTATGTAGCAAAAAATTCGGAACAGCATGATGGGGTGACTCTGTGGTGATAACCTGAAAGACTGGTAACAGCCACCCCACTGGAGACATGCAGAGAGGAGCGGTGGCCGGTGCTGTTCCAGGGACCGTGGGGCGTGCAGGTGAGCAGGCAGAGCCTCGAGAACGCTGCTGCTTTCCGTTGGTCTGCATCCGGCTCGTTTGGATGGCACGTTATTTACTCGGCCTAAACTTCACGGTGTCTGTGCGTGCAGTAAGCAGTCATCTGCACCTTGGTCAGAGAGTTGCACTTTGCTAGTGATCCTGCAGAAATATGTAAGACCGTAATTACTATTTGCTGGGGGTTTTTGGCTCTAGAAAAGTCACGGAGAAAGCAAGTGAAGCACAACAGAGACTTCTAGTCTGTCTGGAGCATTGCAGTTTGTAGTGGATATTCCCAGGAGCTGAAATGTCCCGAGAGCTGCAGGTGGAAGATACCTGAGAAATGAAAGGTACAAAGATGAGGGATACACTGGAATTACAAATGCTGCCACATCGGTGTAAAGGCATCTCCCAGACTTGAAGATCCTTTCATTTTAATGAATGAGATGAGAAGGTAAAGCAGCTTTAAATCATGATCAAACCTTGACTGACGGAGCTTTCATTAGGAGCTCTTACTGGTAACTGCTGTAAGGCTGGACTTTGTTCACCGTGACTAATGCGAAACTGTTTTTAGTTTATTATGGCAGAGTTACAGCCCCAGCTGTGACCTCTCTGTAGTCAGGTACAGTCAGGCTATTGTTTAAAGTAATGGCTCTTCTATCCTGTTCAGTTATATTAAGTTGTGCACAGTACATTTTCAATATTTATTGTAATAGAGCAAATCCTTTTGAAGCCCAGATAGAGGTGAATGAACTGCAGGAAGTTACAGGCTTTATCTTAGCTACCAAAAAGGTGTGTGTTTACCAAGGAATAACTAACACGTGGTGTTGTGCTGAAAAATCCTCTCGGAGACCAGGCCCTGCAGGTTTTTGCATCCACTCAAAGTGAGAGTTTTGCCTTGCTGGACCTACTTTTTGATGCAAACCGCATTGCTTTGTCTGCCAGAGGATCTGACAGCAGGATGAATACCTGGTGTATCCAGCAGCTGTCTGCGAAGAGCACTTTAACCCTCCACTTGCCGTTGTGTTGTACATCAGTGGTTTTAGCACAGGTTGTGTCCGATGGGATGGTCGCACCCACATCGTGCTCTGGGAAGGAGATGCCAGCCCAGTGTTACGACATGTTGAATAATTCATACCAGCTCCGTGGCGTTGGCTGCATGTTACACAGGTGTCTGGAAAATCTGTCCAGGTATGAGTAACTTTTAAAAGTATCTGTAGCCAGCCAGTGAAATCTTTCTCATCTTGAACATGATCACATGTTACAAACTAATATTCCTATAAAGCTTCGAGCTGGAGCCAAGCCAGCTCACACAGTAGTTGGTGTTTATTCTTTTTTTCTTTTTTTTAATCTGAGGCAAATCCAGAAATCATTTGCTGTCTTGGACAGATGTTTCTTACCGTTGAAACAGAGCAAATCTCTTGCTGATGTTCAAGCGCTGTAGTAACTGCACGAAGTAAGATGCAGAGAAACGTGTGGGTATGTTTAATAGAAGCCTGATGGGTTGTAGATCTGTCAAAGCCCCAGATTTGCATTTCTTACATAAGCACACATCCCGGTAGTGTTTACACACTCTCTGTCTGTGCTGTACAAACTGCAGGAGTTGAATTGCTGCACCAGAAACACTCCTCTTCGTTGCCATCTGTGGGATTGCACGGACACTGTTAAAGCATTTACAGTCGCACCCGTAACTAGAATTTTGTTTGCTGTTACGCATGATATTAAAACGTATCACAGCAATCATAAGAGCAACGTGCATCCTCGATGGAAGTCATGACATTCTGAGAACACACAGGAAAGAAAACCTTGAAGTTTCCCTTCTGTTTAATTAATTGTTTGGTTTAGTTGGTAACGAGGTTGCACAGCATTTGTAATAAGCAGGCTTCGTCTTTTGCCATTTTTTCCATATGGGTGTGTGCTTCCTTTTCATTATGTTGTTTTTCTTCCTTTTTTTTTTTTTTTAACACAGCCACTCCTTTCGTTTTAAGAATAAGAAATAAGCGTTTCGCTGGGCACAAAAAGAAAAGTTTCATAAACATCGCGATTCTGATCCTTCTAATCCTTTGTTACCTGTAGGGGCAGGTGCAGGAAGGTACTGCAGGAGAGGAGGTTGACTGACTTTTTCAAGGCTTGGGATTACACAATGGAGCAGTGTATTTTAGAAACTACGGAGAAAGTTCAGAACAACATGGTGGAGAGGTGCGTTGCTCCGAAATACATCCCTTTTGCTTGGCTTATTTCACTTCAATTCTGCCCCGTAGATTTCTGAGCCCTTCAGCTGTCATTTTAAACACAAAATTAAAATAGGCTGGCCGAAGTCTATACATAGTCTTCTTATTTATTTCCTGCTGTTGTAAAATAGATTTTATTTCTGGAGATACTATCTTCTAATAGTTTCCTTACCCGGACTTTTTCTGGTTGTTGTTGAAGAGAAAGTGAAGGGAACCACTCACTTGATCTTGGTACAAATAAAGCAATTAATGCCGTGAGCTGTATTGACTGTGTAGTGCTGAGATAGCGTCTGTAGGAAAACAACCAGACAGCTTAAACAAGAAGTAAGATTTTTTTTTTTAACATGCTGAAACCATCTAAAATGCTGAAATGGGGGTAGGGCAGGGAGGAGGGTAAAAAATACATCAGCCATCCCTTGTGATTCTGTGGTTTTGTCTCAATCTTTTTTTTTTTCTCCCTGTTATCAGCCATGTGTTTCAGTTATGATTGCTGCCCTAAAACCGTAGCTGCGTGCAAGATGTCTCATTTGCCTGATATTAAAAATATGTGTGTAATAGCATCTTTGTAGTGCTTCCCATCTGGAAGATGTGTCATGCACCTTTGTAGTAAGATTCACAGCATCCTTTTTAGTATTTACTGGGGTTTGTATGGAGACTCATAAGCATGGACTTGTTAGCGTACAGTTCTGGTCTGAAGAATAGTTCAGCTATTTATTTATTGGCAAAAATTAGTTTTCACTGCTCATCTAGTAGAACCAATCCCTTTGTGAGGGAATAATTTGTCTGCTGAAAAAAGTTACAGTTCATTTACTGTAGGAAATGATAACCAGCTAACACATAGGAAAGGAACTGAGGACCTTCTTCCTCTGATCATTCAGGAGATGCTTTATTGGTGTAAAACTGTATGTGCAAGCCAAATCATTGCCATATCATAGGGTGTGAATTTCTGTCAAAAATTATCTCAAAATGATCCGTCCTTTAAAAGGGACGTACAGGTATTGTCATACTGCTGTTTATATTAGCGAGGCTGCGTTCTTGAATGAAGTTAATTGTATCAAAGAATGGGACAACACTGATAGGAAATAACTGGAGATTAACTTCTTCATTCTCAAAATTTGTAACAGAGGTATTGCTGAATAAGTAGTATTAAGAAAAAAAAAGGCAAGAAAAGGGGCAGCTTTGTGTGCTAGCATGACTTTGGAAGAAGGACAGTGAGTTGCTGGTTTTACGGTATTTAGGAAAGTGAGCTGCTGAGCTGCTTGTGTGCTTCAGATCTATTTCTCATATTTGCTGGTATGTACTGATTAATAAATTTCCATTTTCAGTGTATAACCATCCTTTTAAAGACCAAAGTGCCTGGCAGCAGACAGCACCTCTGTGCTTCATTCCAGCTGGTGGTGACACCTTCTGGATGCTGAGCACTTGGAAAATTTCACCTGTCATTTGGGTAATTGGTTGAAAATTGAGTTTTTCCCAGAGCCTGCCATGATCCATGATCAGTGATGTAGCAGTAGGAGAAAACAGTCCAAATCTGCTGTCTCGTAGCCTTGTTCTCTGAACTGTTATAAAATGTTTTCATTTTAATTTGGTTTTAAAACACGACATTGTAAATTTGAACACTCTCTTCAAATTTGACCTGTATTTATATCTGCATGTTTGGAAGAAGCCCATAAAATGATTTCCATATTGTTTTCAGTAAATCTCCAGTTTATTATTCTGAGAAAATTTGATGCATCTGCAGCGTGCACGATCTGGCTTTCTGATATGCAGATGCACAGCCTTGCATATCTACTCCAATCAGTGTAGCAACCGCTTTTACAAACTACGTGACAATGTACAGCCTCCTTATCTGAGAACCAGATCGGACTAAAATTGGGACTCAGTCCAAAAAATAAAATACCGCAATCAATCTACTCACTGTGTCAGCATTCAGATTTGTTTCTGTTACATACACTGCAGGGAGAGGAAGTGGAAAATACACGCCAGCATCCCGAAACGGATTCCTGAGTCATGGAGGATGGCTGAGATGGGCGTTGTTAATAGGAGTTGCTTAAAGGTTCCCATTTTTGCCGACACCGTATGGGCTGAAGGCGATGTTCTGAGCCTGTGTCACACTAAGGAAGTCACTACATGACACTGTGGATGCCATGTGACTTCCCTGTTTACGCTCAGCCCAGCGTATATGAAACAGCAGCGATAGGATGATGTGCTTGTGTCACCGCATCCTTGGTCTGTGGTCCTTGGCCTTTAGAGCTCCCCCTTGGTACCAGCTGGGATTTGCGGAGATCAGACCCTCGGAAAACCATACTTTAAATGCTGATTCCTTCAAACTGGGCTGATCTCTTGCTTAAGACCATGTGTTTCCTTCCCTTCCGCCTGCCCCGCTGCTATTCTCGGCTGCTGGCTGGCACCTCATCTGTCCGGCGGGCATCTGCTCCTTGGCACATGGCTGGTGGGCAGGTGGGCTGCTTCGGCATGGCTTACCCGTCCATTCCTGCATGCTTCCTACTTAACTCTCTCATCTCCAGTTCCATAGACTGATTTTTCTGTCCTAAAATCTGCTTGATCTCAAGAAAATCGTTCACCTATGTTACTAGGAGAAGAGGACCCGCGTGCCCGTGTGATGCTGCTCAGCTCACTGTAGGCAGTGCCCCGGTGTGTAGTGTGTGCTGCATAGGGTCACTTTGGGGTTATAACAGGAGACCTTCTAAAAGGAATCACGTTTTAGGAGTGATTTAAGGACTCAAGTTTCTGGGTGAAAGACAATTGCCAAGGTTTAATCTGCACCCTAAAGCTCTGCTGGTAAATCTCCAGTTCTGCCTGCCTGTGGGTAGAGACAGCAGTAGCAAAATAACTTTTTTGATAAAGAGCAGTGGGACCTTTAATGTTCATGACAAGAATTAAAACATTGTAAAGGATTTCAGAAATTATTGTTACGCTGTAGATGTGCAGCAGACTACGTGGGCTGGGTTTGGCTCTGATACAAAGACCAGGCAGCACAATATATACTCACGTAGATGTCTGCAAGTGCACAAGGACAGGCTTCGGTTTCCTCTGCATTGGTGTCTGGTGCCTTTGAGACGCCTTCGGTTATTTGGGGTGTACCCATCGGGCTGGCAGGTACAACATGAGTTTTATGTGGGCCAGACAGGACACTGTACATCACCTAAAATGACAGGAGGCGTAGGTGCTGCATTTAGGCAAGTAAATCTTGACATAAGTGGTGTAATTGCTGGAGATGCAATTTATCACTGGAGTCTGGAGAGAATTCTGCTCACCCAGCAGCAGACATTTATACTTGGTGGGCTGAAATGTTCTCCAGATGTTACTGGATCTCTAGTGATTACACCACTGTCTTTTTTTTTTTTTCCTCTTACACATAAGGTGAAACAAATATGAATAATAAACAGTTTGAAACACAAACCAGTTTACGTTCTTGCAGTGAACATCTCAGAATTTGCAATAGTAAATTGGGATGCAAAGAAACTTCATATTTTTATGCAGCTGGAACCCTGGAAAGAAGAAAATCATTAGATCCAAAGCCAATAACTTTTCATGAGTGTGGTTACAGCTTATTGCTTACACTTCCCATATAAGTTGCAGTGTCATGGGCACATTTATTTACCCATTAAGCATTTTTTTTGTAAATTAGAATTTTTGGTTATATTTTCCCGTGGCTAACTAGTAAGTAGTGAGTTACTCTTTTAGGTAAGTAGGGGAGAATTTATATGTTGAGCCTAAATACTATAGCACACAAGAAAATTGGTTTTCTGTTCTTAATTGCCCATTTCTTTCTGTCTTTTATTGCATCTTGGTTTATAAAAAAAATCAACAAGCGCATTGTGGTGCTTTTGCTTAGGCTTCAACAGAGGTAATGAAAGTATAGTGTCCCTTTGTGAAAGGAGTTTTTAATTATTGTTAATTGTACTTGCTAGCTTCATCTCTGAAGGGAAACGGAGGTGACCTCATCCTGAAAGTTGTCAGTCTCATGCTAGTGTCATTCACCGCCTGGAAAAGAGGTTGGGTTTTTGTTTCTTGTTGCTTTTTTTAATGAGGAGCTCTCAGCTGGCCTGATGGGCCGTGCAGCTTTGGGAGCGCTGTCCAAACTGTTTCAGTAGCGTGCTTGTTTCTGAAATGTTAAGCTACAGAGCTGAGTTGTATCTTAGGAGCAAGGGACTGGCAGAGTCTCAGACCTGTGGTCTGTCTGCTCCAGTAACATCTCTAACAGCAGCCAGTACCAAAACCTTTCAGGAGAGGTGACGGAGTCCTTACAGAAGACAATTACCAAAGACTCAAGACTTTCTCCTACTCTTTCATGCTAACTAATCTTGGATATTTTCATTATCTGTGCAGAGTCTTGATTTCTTAACCCTTCACAGGTCTTGGCTTTGGCATATTGTTGTCATGTCCACACTTCATCTGTGCTTTGCGTTTAAACAAGTGCAAAGAGAGATTCCCACACCCTTTGGACTGCAAGCTGTGCGGGGCAGTGGTGGCTTTTTGTGTGTGTGTGTGCAGGTGCCAGTGTATTAGGACCAGTCAGTATTCCGTTGTGACCATAATGTAAATGCCTAAATATTTATAATCTATTTAGTTCCTTGAACATCTCCGTATGTCAGGAGAAGGATGAAGGGGAGTACTTCTTTGTCTCTCTTCAGTATTCTGTATTTCTTTAGCTGTTACCTTGTTTCGTCTCACATGAACCTTCTCCAAAATACCTTGAACTTTTCAATTCTGTTTCAATTCATCCAGTGCCATCTGCCACCATGTCTGCTCTGTATTTCAGTCCTGACGAAAATCCCTGTTTCTCATCGGTACCTCCGCACTCTTTCAGAAGGATGATGTGACAAGCTAAGCTGGCAAGTTGTTCCCACCTTTGTTGCCAATTATATAGCAGTGTAAAGAGACAAATTCTGACAACCCGTGTCCTTAGAGGTGTTGGAATACCTGACTCCCAGTGAAATCATTAGCAGTGAGGGTCTTGAGAATCCCTGAGGCTTTGGGCTGGGGTCTCTGCTCAACTTCTGCTGAAGCAGTCTCTCACTGACTTTAATCACTCTATTTTTTTGTCTCTCTCAGATATGCATTTAAAGCTGCTGTGATGCTGCCTCGGTATCAAAACCATTGACTTGGAGATAGAGAACAGGGTGCCAGCAGTTCCCTCTGCACTGGAATAAGCATTCAGCTGTTCTGTTTTCTAGCTCTGGCCTGGAGGAATCTGCGAGGTCAATGAGCTTGGTATGTTTAATGGGTGTCCTCTCCACTTTGCCAGACATGTTGGGAACTGTGGTCTGGAGCTCCCAGTTTATCTCATTCCTTTGCTTTCTGCTGCTCATTAAAAGACAGAGTTCAGATCTCAGTGATGTGAGATGTTAGGGTTGTCTGAAATGGTTTTCATTCTGCGGCTTCACAGATTTAGTTCAAGAAAACCTCTGCTGCTTTTGCCTAAAGTAAGCCAAATTTTTCAGTAAAAAACACTGAACACTGACCTCGGGTCACCTTACACTGTATTCAGTTCTTCCTTTGCTGTCTGGAACATGTGCATCTTGTTCTTAAAGCTATCATAGTTTGTTAGCATCTCTGAAGTCTTACCAAAATATATATTAAACCAGGTTTGAGAAAATTTGTATTTATCTCCCAGGGTTGAGGTTGGTATCTTGTTCTGCTGTGTTGGTCTTTTTCCCTTCTGTTTTTAAAAACATGTGCCTGTTCTCGTCTTTGCTGTGTACGTTCTCCAGATCGGAGTTACCATACAGGATGTTCTGCATGCTGGAGGGGGATACAGAAAGATGTTTATAGGATTTAGTTTCTGGAATGGTGAGTAGGAAGGTATATCTGTATCCACACTCGGTATAAGCTTCTTCATCCTGAGAAGAAACACAGGAGACTGAGCCTTGTCTCTCATTCTCACAAACTACTGCAGAAATTGTGGCCTTTCAAGGTATTCCTTGAATCGTCGGGCTATATGTTGCATAGTTTGACTTCTGGATTTCAAAATGGGATAAAGAACCTGTTACCTACTGACATCCAAGGCACTCCAGAAACACAGCTCCCCGTGTTCAGAAGAGCTACAGAGAGATTTCTCAACACAAGCCTGGCTGAATAGCTTGTTTCCCTACGGAGGACTATTTTTCAAGCGCAGGAGGAACAGCAAGCGTGGCTGCTGCAGCGGCAGATGCAGAGCCCTGCCATGGGACAGCAGGGTTTGTTCTCGTCTTTCAGATCTTTACGGCTTCCCACACCGCATCACCCTACCGAGGACTGCCAGGCAGCGGCAAAGGTAGCACAGCTCCTTCTCTCGTGCCAGACGAGCTTTTGATGGCGGACTTTGGAGGCATACATTTCACGTGGGCACAACTAGCTCTTGATTTAAAAAATAAAACGATGTGAAGCTACCCTGGGGCAGAAATTAATGACTGCAAGAATACCAGAGGATTGAGCAATATGCAAAGGACATGTTGTTTCCTTTAAGGATTCTGACTCTAAATGACGTCACTTAGATAGTTTGGATGTTTGTGAGCACTACAGGGCTTGGAAAGGGAAAGCAAATCGGAAAAACACTGGGAAGCTGAACAATTTGTTTTGTTTTATGACTCCCTGGTAGTATAATGAGGGAGCTATTACTCATGCACTGTCACTGCATATCTAGAAAATTCCTCTGGGTTTAAAAACTGGCAGGAAAAAGTAGTTTCCTAAAAACCACTGAATTAATGAGATAAAGCCCATTGCTCAGGAATCCCTAACAGGAAGGGTCAGAGGCGGAGTTGTGCGGGACTCACGGTGCGTTGGAAATCTTCTCCGCAGGGTGTTTCAAAAAGCAGATAGTGCTGGCAGGAATTCAGAGAAGTGATGCAGAAGACGTGCTCGGCATCTAGCTTTGAGGATGCAGTACTATGGATTTGGGGAGAAAAAAGTTTGGTTTGATGGTAAATCCTTCCCCTCTGTTCCCTTGCATCCCAAAATGTCTGAGACTGGGGTACTGGACCCCTCTTAAAGAGATGACATTTAAAGGAAGTTTTTCTTGTGGACAATGGTACAAGGCAATATGTTAGAAATATTGGCACTTGAAGTGATGGAGATTATATTTATGGAAAAGAAAAAGAAATACTTGTTGTGTGGGCCTAATTATACAGCTTTAAATGAATTTTTACATCAATATTCCCATGTCTGTTGGAATTCTGATTCCTGCTTTGTGTCTGCATTATTTCATAGGTCTGTACAGTGCAGTTTGCATTTTTGCTTCAGTTATTTTAGGTATTTTAATTTATCCTGTCCTATCTGTACAGGATACACATCATCCTCATCTTAACTGGAAGCTAATATAATTTTTATGACCCTTGAAAGCGGGATGAGTGCTGTTTCAGTTTGGTATTTCAGAGAATACAGTAAACAGAGGACTGCTCCAGTCTGGAAATGCAAGTGGTTATATTCCTCACCAACCCCCTGACACAATTACTCCCTCATAGCATCAGGTACTGTAATTTCTTTTGCAAAAAATGCAGGTAAAGCAGGGGCTGTTAGGAGGGAAATCCATAAAGCGTGATGTAATGATTAGTAACAGAATTAACAAGCCACTGTAACAATTCTGCTACAGTTTGTCTTAAAATTATAATACCTCAAATGTAATCATAGTCATTCCTTGTTTTATTTCAGTGTTATACTGTAGTCGGTATCAATTTTATCTTCTCTGTGTTACTATGCTGGTAAGCACTTCCAAAAGTCTTTCAATTTTTTTTTTTCTGCATATGCTATTTTTTAATCCAGAATATTACCAATTTTCCATGGAAATTCAGAAGTGGCAGAGGAAATGTGTATTTTAAGCTTCAGAACGAAGAGATGCTTAGCTCTGTCCCTTGTACGTGCAACATCCACTTTCTTCTGAAATACCCAGTTTTAAATTTTTATTCAAAGCACATAGATGCCCGGTTTATGTCTCCCTGCTGGATTTCTGCTCTTGGGCGTGGATCTCGCTGCCTGGGCCAGAATTAGGAAATACTTCCTATGTCTGCTGTGAAAAAGTGTTGGACCACAGAGCAGAGCTCGATTTTCAGCAGAATTGGGTGGGAATAGGACAGAATGAGACTGAAACGACTGGAGGAACGCTTCTGGTATTACAAAGACAACAGGGGTGTGTACGTGATTTGATTCTCATTATTTTGACATCAAAATAACTAGGATAGAGGGAAGCACTTATCTGTGATGCATTAGACCAGGATCTGGACATCAGTCGTTCTGAGAGCACATGTAGATGGCAGCGAGCACAGGAATGCTCAGCTTGGCTCTGAAAGAGCTTGTTTGGGAACCAGGAGCCACGGAACGGTTGCAGAGGGGTGTTCAGCATCGTGTGTTCATCTGTACAGCTTCAGTTTTCCAGGCTGTGACTCTGAAGGCTGAGAAGACAGAAAAAGGGGCTCTCCTGCTTCAGTGTCCAGACTTCAGAGCAAGTAGTGAGCACCAGTGTTCCTGTGCAGCCTTGTTCTGGAAAGAGCTCTTGGCATGGCTTTTGGTGGGTTTTGGGCACTTTGAGGGGACTCCCATGGTGTTTAGGCTGCTTTTTGCCTAAATGGACTGCGGCAGAGTCTGGGTGAGAAGTGGGTTTCCTCACTCCAAGCAGGACACCTTCGATGGTGAACAGCAGGTAATACCAGACTCATACGGCATGTGCTGATAGCCAAGCAGCCACTGAGTAAAGAATTTTGTCACTCTGAACTCCAGGCACTTAAATTCTGCCAGACTTCAGGCAGAACAAAGACACAGGCCATGTGGCTGATACCAGCATCCTCCCAGTCTCGTGGCGAGGGACACTTGTCAGGTATTCTGCAGGGACAGCAGTGTCTTGCTGCTCAGTGCTGTGCCACTGCGCTCCCTGAAGCTCCAGTTGTATTTTTGCACCAATACAAGGTTTTGTTTTTTTTTACTTGTTGATAGAAACCTAACTTCAATTTTCCTGTTCATGAGGGCTTAATAGTAGTCTATTAACGTTATCATGGTTCAGCTGATTTCCCTCCTTGGCTAAGTGTGTGTCCTCCTCTGTTCTCTCTCCACACGGAGAGTCAGCATTGCTGAGAGACGGATTGTGTCTGACAGCGTGCTGCTCCCATCCTCGCACTGTTCCACGTGCAATTCCGACACCGCCGTCCCGTAGCCTCTTCAGAGCTGCTCTGCTGACTCCTGCTTCACCCTTGGACCTCACTGTGCAGATGTGTGTACATACTGCATTCACAGAACTGTCAGGTTTTTACATATAGAGACTCTCCTCTTAAACTTTGTCAACGCCTTTGCTGCTGGCGTTACATAGCACATACTTTGTTATCCCAGTCATCACTTTGGCTGTTTTATCCTTTTAACCTTCGCAGTTGCTACAGTAGACAGTTGTGGGGATAATCTTCAGTGAATTTTCTTGGCCAATATGAAAACCAGACAGAAATCCAAAGCAGTTCTGTGGAAAAGGAATCTGTTGATGAAACTATTTGCAGGGGACTGAGAGTACAAAATGAAAACCCAGTCCAACTGCAGGGAAATGGCTGTGGGGACACCGTCGTGGGCTGGCAGCTGCCACATTCTTTTGCATGTTGTCTCAGACCTGTTTTAACCACAAAACTGTTAATGCAGAATGGTCAGCTTACTGCTGGTTATGTTGTGTATTATCTTGGTGAGTTTTGTATCTGTCTTTGTTACAATTTTTTTTTCTGCCTTGTAGTTCCCCTTTTCTCATAAATTAAATTAAATTTGCAAAATATTATGAAGTGATATTAGGATGTGCCTGTTAACAGATGAATAAATTAATTTCATGCTGTGAACTAACTGAACTCATTTACTCATGAATTAATTTAATCATGTCTGTTACAAATAGGAGAACTCAAACACTGGCAGAATCAAGAGCTGACTCTCATCTTTGCTAAGTCACTAGGGTTTCTTTGGTTTTACTTTTCCTTAGTCTTATGGCACATTTTTAACAGTAGAAAGTTAAACCGTTCATTGGCAATTTGGGGTTCTGCTCTGGGATTCCGTCCTACACCACTTCCAGGCTTGACTTCTGCCTCTTGAATCCATTCAAAATTTGACAAGTTTCTAGTGGCTTTTTCTTAGGCAAATGTTAGCACTAGCTCTTCATCCTCAGCTTTTTTCCCAACTGGTCAAACACTCAACACCACCAATTGTATTGTCAAGCTCGACTTTTGATCCTGAGTTGGTGTCTGTAATTCTGATGAGGTTTTTTGTGACCTCTGTTAATCATGCTCTTTAATGCACTTGTCAAAAGATCTTTCACGCAATGACATCCTCTGTTAGCACATTCTGCATCTTGCATCTTCCAGTTTTCTTCTGCAAGCAGGTATTTGCTGCCTCTGTGCAGTCGAGTTCCAGCTCTGCACCTCTGTGCATCTTTTTGTTTCTCTCCCGAAATGTTTCCCTGACTCGCGCTTGTGTGAATTGAGAGCAGTCAGCTTCAGCTCAGTATAGCTTCAACAGAAAGGAGCTTTATCCCTTGCCAACCCTCCGTACATGCCACAAAAATACCTTTTTATTTAAGCCTCTATTTTAAAGCTATTACTTTCCTTATGATACTCAGAGTAGATAGGCCGTCAGGCTGTTAATCTGCCTTTATATCAGGTTTTATTGTCTCATTATTCCTCATGCTCCCTGTTTTTTTATGTCTCTTTACTCTTCCTTGCCTCAGGCAGTACAGTAAAAACCAAACTCCTTTTATTCTGCTCCATATGGAGCTCCTAGATCGATGTGTCTTGGTCTGTGTCGGGGACTCTGCCCTGCTCCAGCAGCTTTACAGTGCCTCCCTTGGAAATCCTGGGAAAGTAAATCTCTACGTAGCTTCAAAATCTGCACAAACTGAGTTTCTCAGATAATAAGACTAGAAACAGAACGTCAGCCTTCCTTCTTTTAGTGCTCAAATTATGAGATGCTGACCTCGTTTATAGCTTCAAAAGATGGAGTGAATTACAGGGAGGAGACTAATAAGATCACAAGTAAGTTGCAGCACAATGGATATATGTATGTTACATTTTTCTGATAGATAGGGACGTGTTTTTCTAATGAAACTGAAATTGTTCAATAGCAGTAGTAGTAGATAAAAGCAAAAACTGCTCTGCAAAAGAAAATTATTTTCAAAATCCAGCAGCCACTTTTCCCCGTCTCTTGCTTGGCTGTTCAATACACAGAGCGTTATGTTGTGGTCCTCTGATTAGGTCTGTGATTTTCATGACGTATGGCAGCATCAGTGTTTTATTTTTGAAGCACAAAGTCCTGGTGGTGTGTTTAGTCCTGTAACAGCAGTCAAATATGTGCACCAAGGAGTAAAAGGGGTTTGGGAGTAAGGATCAGTGCATGGTCAGGTGGATGTAATCAGTTCCAGTGCTGCCAGATGCTTGCAGGTTGATCCCAATGCGTGAAGATCTCTCTCATCTCCTGGCTCTTCCAGTCTCTAGTGCAATTTAGAGGCTGTTATCAGTCCTTAAAATCTTCAGGTAAATCTGTCATCCCTCTCCCTTCAAAGCCAGAAGAAGCAAGCCCTTTAAATAGGTGACATAGCCTAACGTAACCGAAAAGATGGAGAAATGGAGAGGGATGTGTAAGCGCTGGGTGATTGTGTTTCTCCTCCTGGTCGAGTAGGTGGGCAGCTCCTGGAGGGTCTGGGCAGCTCCTGGCTCTGGGACATTCACAGCCCGGGGAGCTGCTGCAGTGGCAGGTGCCTACCAGCTGTGTTTCTGTAAAGCTTTTCCATTCTGTAATAAAAGGAGGTCATCCAAAATGGAAGCAAACTTGTAAAAATGTACCGTAGCCGTGTGACCTTTTTCTGCTTTTATAAGGGGACGCTAAGGTGGAAGTGCAAACGTACATTTAAATAAACTATTTTATAAATTCCAGGTGCTGATCTCGTGGGAGCGCCTTGCATATGTCAAAGGAAGAACGTGTTGTTTGAGGGAAAACCTATTTATAAATATGTACAAACCGAAAGGTAAATAATTTGTGTTTCCAGTAAATTGCTAGAATATGCTCTCTGCATTGGTGATGTTTCCTGCTGTGAAGTACCTGGTGTAGCTGTATCTGGTATAGATTTTGTTTGTCTCTGTGCAGCACCAGTACGTAGGAAGTGGCTATCTTTGAAAAATTGATTTCTTATTCTTTGCTTCTGTAGCATAACAAAGAAGGGTCCAAAGATGGTTTGTTTTCCTCTGAAAATATTTCTGGTTTGGGTTTTGGGTTGTTTGTTTTTTTGCAGTGTCATACGTGATGGGAGGGGTAGAGTATTTGTCTTCAGCTGAAAGATCCTCTGCAGTCTGTTTGCCAGGCGTGGGAATTCAGCTGGGATGAAAAAACAATCACACTTGGAGTGGTCTAATTGAATTTCCTATCCCTCTTAATTGCTATTTTTTTTTCCTGTATGATGATTTTATTTTCGCTTCCTCTTTAGTAATCGTGTAGTCTTTCAAAATAGTTAAAATTTGAGTTTGTATTATACCAGGAAAAAAAATACAGGCTTGTATTTTTTCAATGTGTTTATTGTTATTTTTAAAAGATACGTAAGAGCGAGTCTTTCGTGGTCACCTTTCATCATTTAGCAGACAAACAAGCATGGATCATTTATGTAGCAACGTAAATAACTCCAGTGCTGAAGATAAGCAGAAGAGCAAAAAAGTTACAAGCGCCTGGTTTTAAGAGCCCACTTTGTAGAGACATAAGTGGATGCGATACAATGTGCGGCACAAGAATATAAACAGTAGGTGTAGGTTTTGAGTGCTTCATGACAGGGGCATTTCTGTTCAGCGCTGGGATTAGCACTTCTATTGAAACTTACATAACAGCTACGTTGCCAGGGTGGTTTCTAAAAATGATACTCACTGCTCTTCAGATTCCAAAAGCTTGAAGTCAGAAGAAATATTTAAAGCTGAAGAAATTTTCTTTTTTTTCTCTAATATCATCGATTTTCTCCCAGGTCCCAAAGAGGTACTTCTGCACATGTAAGACAGCAGTAGGAATGAAAAAAATGTTTTTGTAATGTAAAGATATGGACAAGCAGCATCGAGTTTTGTTGTGGATGGCTACTTCATTAACATATCTTCGTTAACATACCTTAGAAAACATCAGGGAATGACATTGTTCGTTATGATTATCCTGTATGATTTCTAAAGTATAATGTCTGCTGCTTTATCCAGCAGATCCTGATGCCCTTGGGAAAAACCCCTGTATTCCTGCCTCTGTTGCCCCAAAGATTGCTGTTTGATGGAAGAGCAGTCAGCTGCTATGGTGATGGGCACAGGATGGGAACATGGACAGAAATAGAGACGAGGCTGAAACCAGACTATCACTGCTTCCTTGCCACTTCAGGAGTCCTTTCTGAATTTGGCAATGACTGATTTCAAGGGTTAATGGGTTATTTTGCTGCTTTCTGCCTCAAATTCTCACAAATAACACAAAATAATAGGCAAAAAAAGCGAGTGAGATACTCAAATTGACAATGTTTGTACAGGATTGCATGTAATTCCCTGCAGTGCAGCTTGTGCCTGTTGCGCTTGAATTTGGATGCACAGAAATCTCCCTCCTCCCATATGAATTGAAGTCAGTTTTTGGAAATGCATAATTCATATCCTAAAGTCTTTGTCACAAAAACTTCTTAATGTTTTTCCCCCACCTTGATAAGCCAGCTTTTGTATTCTTAGGATTTCTGTTTCCTAATAATCCCCCAAATCAGCCTGAAGAGGTTTCAAAACAGAATTTAGAGAAAATCTGAGACAACTTGTACGTCAAGGATATTGCTCTACGCAGTAGGTGATTCTCTGGCACCTGCTGTTTGCAGATCCTTCCTCCACAGAGATCTATTGCCCCGTGGCATGGGGGCACGCCACTGCCTTGGGGTCAGCGTGTAGATGGACTGGGGCTCAGCGTGATCTATCAGGAGGTGTGTAGACTGATTTAGAGACATTTTACAAGGAGTGTCTACAGCTATACTTCTGTATGAAACAGAGACAACAATTTATTTTGGTGAATTTTGAGGCTCCAATTGAAAATGACTCCTCCCATAGGGAACACTAGTTGGCAGGGTTAGTGGTAAACCTTGATGGACTGTTCCGACTGTAAATACACTCATGTAAATTCCGATTTTGAGGAGCAGTAACTTGTCTAAAAGACTGTATAAGAGGCGGGAGGAAGAGAAGAATAATTATGAAGTTGCATTTTAATTTATCTCTTTGAAGAACAACACAGAGCGGGGATTAGTTCAAACAGCCTTTTGTTTTTTTTTATCTCCAGATTCTGAGGATAAATCTATCAATAATGAATTGCTTCAAAAATACATGGAGAAAACTACATGGTGGAGGCTATTTTTTCTGAGGTACAGCACATCTGTGTCCCTCCTTGGTATCAACTGAAACTGCAAATATCTTGGAGCATCAGCCATCGAATCTTCTTGTTACAAGCTTTGAGAAGCTTCTGAAGTAAAGAAGATAAATGTATTGTGCGTACATAACAGGTATGGATGTTTCACTGGTGGTATTTGAGGGCTGTTTGCTTCTTCCAGATGAATGTTCCCCAGATCTCGTACTTGGTAGCTAGCACAGCTAACCAAACCGCCGTCAGGAAAGGGAGATCTGTGAAGTGCTGTCATCAGTACAGGGAATTTTGACAGTAATCATTTGTCATGTAATTAATTTCCTCCCCCGAATGACCCAAATGCTTTTTCTTCTTTCTTGCTTGTGTTAAACCAGTGCAGACTGTCAGGTCATACTGAGTCCCCGCTGTGGAGGCTTTGATTGTTTCTTGCACATTGACAATTTTAAGATAACGAAATTGTTCAGCAAGAAAAATTTAAATTGAAAAATTTAGGCAGCAAAACAATGGGGAAAGCTAGACCTTGTATAAAAGGCTAGTAAAACTTGAGGAAGAATCTCAAAGTTTGGTGTATTGATTTTCTTGTGACAGTTCAAGAACTGTGTTTCATTGCAGGCTGAAGCTCATCTCAGCTCCTCAGGCCCAGCTGAGCACGGAAGATGGGATTTGATGCTATCCAAGGTGTAATTCCACAATTCATGTCTTTTGCTAGTGCCGGCTTAATAAGTTTCTGCCTACCCCCAGCCATTCATTTCCAGCTCAGCAGCAATGCCGTGCCAGTTCTTTCCTGACTGCGTGGAAAACCAGATGATTGAAAATATCTCAGTCGAGGAAAAAAAACATTTTTTTTTCTTTGAGTTAGAATCATTTGAGTGAACTTATTTATAGCGTGGCCCGCGAGCAGTGGTATGGGTACAGCTGTAGGTGACACAGGCTGCAGCATGCGAGGCTGCAGGGATCACTGGAGGGTATCCCAACGTTAAGTGATCTTGCTGTCAACAAAAATCTGCTCTGGGACCATATCCTGGATGAAGGGGTTTTACTAGCCACAGTGACATTTAGTGAACTGCTGCTTTTCATTTTATTTTATTTTATTGAGAAAGATTAACATCTTCTTGCTTGGGCAGGTTTCTTTCTTGAGGAGATAAACCATCTCTGTGAGAAGTCAGTCAGCTTTGTGGACAGCCATGAATAAAGTCTTGGCAAACACAGTAGGTATTTATTCAGCCTTGCAAATTAAAAACATTTTCTTGCTTGTTTTGTAAAGGGAACAAAAAAAAAAAAGACACATTACAAAGCGGATGAGTTCTCTTGATAGTTGGAATTCATTAAGATGGTGGTGAAAACGCTTGGGGGATTGATGGTGCAGAAAAATAAAAGACGAAGCAGCTTTTCCCCAATAGCTGGGGTTTAAGTTCAAGTTGAAAAGGATCAGAAAGAAAAATCCCTTAAAGACATGTGTAACTGACTTCACAGTCTCAATTTCTATGTTGGTAGGCAGTTCTTCCTTACTGCAGTTAGTATTAATTGGTTTTTCAGCTGACAGACAATTTCTCAATGGATCCTCGATCTTCATCATGCCATAGGGTATCCGCAGCAGCTCAGAAATGAGATCCATGGCCAAGCGTTAAGTAGCAAGTTTGCACAGTCACTTCCTATACTATAGCTGTTCCGTGAACAGAGCCTGTCTGCAGAGTTGTCAATCTGTCGTCTTGCTTTGGCTCTACACTTCATAAAAAAAAAAAAGAAAAAAGGGAATTTAAGAAGGGACAGTAAGTTGAGCAGTTTGTCAGACATAACGTACTCACGGGCTATTGTTTGCAAATTACAGGCTGGCGCGGTCTTCCAGCCTGTCATAGATGAATTGTAAAGCTGTCACAAGGAAAGCTCTCAGAAAACCCATTTACACAGCTCCCGTTATGATAGAGTGTGGAAAGGAAGCAATAAGACTCCTGTTTTACAAATTTCCTGTACAAGGTCATTAGTCCAGTTGGAAGACTTTCCAAGTCGCTTCCAGGAGATGTTCTCTGTGATTATTCCTGGATTCAGGCGATCAAGTGCCCATAATTGTCATTGGCAGTCGGAGATGGGATGAGAGCTCACATATATTCCGAGTGCTTAACTGCAGGAATTCATCACTGGGAGAGAGGGGGTTACCTGACAGGTGTTTGAATGCTGCTAAACCACCTGTAAGCTAAAGCACTAGATTGACAAATGTCTCTCTGATTGCAGACAAAACTTTACTCATGTAGGTAATTCCATCTGTCAAATAAAATCATGGGAATTCTGAATTATTTAAGATCAGGGCTTAAGTCACTGACAAGTCATTCCCGTATTTTTTTCTGGACGATTATGGAACAGTGTTAGGTTGTAACTACGGAAACAAAAATGTAATCAGAAGCTTTTTGATCTAAAATTTTTATTTAAGTTTATGAATTCTGGGTTTGCGTTTCCTATTTCCCAAGCTCTTGCTTTGCTGCTAAGCAGATATGTAAATGTAAAGACATGATCTCCTCTGTTCCTCCTCTTCCTTGCCAGTTAAATGAGAAAAATTGCTCTTAGCTTTTCTCATCATTAAACATAGGAAGGACAGAGTAGTCCAAGATCTGAAAATGTCTTAAAATTTGCAGGACCTAATTAGAAGAAGGCATTTTGAAGAAGTACAATAGCTCTTTATCTGCAGTTCATTTGTTTTTCAAATTTAGAAATGACAGTTTACAGCCCTAATGTGAGAGTGTTTCTCATTATCTCTGTTCTAGAAACTTGCAGAATTATTACAAGTTTTGAAAGATGCTTTTCTTCAAAAGTGCAAATGATACTAAATGGAAGAATTTGCTCTGTGGACAGTTAGATGGAGATGCTGTGGGCTGCACCCGTTCTAGGGCTGATGATAGAGACAGAGCCACACAACTGGACCTCAGCTTCAAATCCCATCTACGTCGTGAATGCAATGTATAGGGAAAGATCCTGTAGCACAGTTTAGCCGTGCCTTGTCCGGGGAAGATCGCGGTCGTGAAGGGTTGTTGCTTTTCTTGTTCCACAGATGGACTTTCTCATGAAGATTTTCTTGGAGAGGAGTGTGGTCGCTGTGCTGTTGACAGACACCCTCGTGGGAACTGTCCACAGTAATTTGAGATTTCTCTTCTCTATCTTCAGCCGTCTAAAGTTAGGTTTCCAGTCTAAGCTAGTCGTTCTGTTTGTCATCGTGGTAAATGAAGAGAGGGATGCATCTCTGGAGTCGATTAAACCTTAGAAACAGATGTAATGAATTAGTTACGTTTCTGACATGGTTTCCTGCCCCCTGAAGAGAAGGAGTTTGAGAATATTTGGCTGTCCTTAGACGACCACAGATGGGTTCGTCTTGGTTGATGGTTGTGATCAGCTGAAGTCAGCTTTCACAGGCAGGTACAGCACACAGTGGGTGTGTTACGCTGCAGGAGGAAACCAGTAGGATGCTTCACTCTTCTTGAATTGCACTACAGCAAGGCAAAGTGTGAGGCTTTTTCATGCCTTGAGGGAACTATTCCGTCCTGCCCACATTTTAAATCTCCTTTATTTTAACCCTGCCTAAAGCATTAGCGTCTCTGTGCCCGCATGGAAGGTTCCCAGACAGCTGTGCTCTCGAGGCAGAGCTCGGGAGCCGGGCACGAGCACATCTCAGTCCTTCTGCTCCTGGCCAAGCTGCTTCCTGACTGCTGGGCTCCACACAGACACTTTCTGGACAGAAAAGCTGCATAATAAATCCAACGCTGATGTGGCCTGGCATAGTTATAGCTCTTCCAGTAACTGAAACAACTGCCCATTTTCAGAGGCCCAGCCTACTCCGTTTGGTTGTTTTCCTTAAAAGAATGTTGTTCTACACCCGCTGTCTCGTTGTGCCTCCCCTCTGCCCTGCCATCCAAACACACTCTGCCGGTGCTGCTGCTTCAGGTAATTTGTTCCTTGCTGTGAGGCTGTGCTGTACCTGTCGACTGCTTCCCAGAACATGTCTCCGTGAGCAGGGCTGAGCCTTGTAGTCTGTGCAAACACGCCAACTTGCTTGACATTATTCTGCAGATGTGATTCGGATATGTTTGTACTGCCAGCTGAGATGAGAAGTTGCGGAGAGGTTATAAAAAAAATAAATCTGTTTGAAGGGAATATGTTGTCTAGAACACACTTCGGTAGCAGACTTCCAGGAAAAAACCCTGTGTCAGACTTCTTAGAAGTAGTGCTGCGGCCAGGCGGTAAGTGCTAGGTCTGAATAGTCCATGATTAACGCAATCCTTAACGTTAAGTTTTGGGCGCACACCTTTTTTCTAATGTTGCAAACACCACCGCAGCAAGAGCTAGCAGACAGGTGGGCGGGTTGTCAGATTATCCGTGTGACCTTTTGAGTGAATATTCAACATCTAGGCATTAATATGTAGCTCCTGGCACACGCTGGTACTTCTGCTGCTGCAGTTAAAAATAAGATCCGTTAACATCTTGCAGGAGACCTTTTGCACGTTGTTTTGCTGTCACTAGAGGGAGTTTGCAGCGGTTCTTTCCTTCCTGATCTGTTTGGTGGTGGCAGTGCTGTGGGCAGACCTCAGCAGACACAGTGTGTTCGTAGAAGACAGTTAACAAAAGTAGGATGAAAGTCCTTTCCTGGTGAAATCCTTGTGCATGTTGTCCAGGCTTGACTGACAAAATTCTTCAGTGTGACACTGCTGTAAGCAATTCTCTTTCTTTTGGTAGCACTATGATAGAAAACAGATGTGAACCTTTGGTGTCTCAAACCAAAATCAAGGGTGAGAATAAGGGAAAAAAAAGCATCAATTATTTTATAGGAAAAAATAAAGATAAAAAACTAACGTGGATAGGTATTCTTCTATTTGTTACAGGAATATCATCCTAGCTGGAAACAAGCTCCTTCAGGAAGCTGGTTTCATATGGTGGTTTAGATTTAACTATTCATTGTCTAGCACCATTTGAAATCAGTGTTCTTGGAGGAAGAATGCCTGCCTTCATGAGTGAAACGGATCCTTGGAAAGCTCGGTGGAAAAGAAGAGAAGGTCAAGATCTTCCTCGCGTGCTTATGCCGTTACAATTAGCTCCGCCACCAAACGAAGTCCCTCAGTAGGCTGTGACTGCACAGTCTGTAGCCCAGGTGACCCTTGGGAGAGCAATGCAATGGGGGGTTTTAAAGAGGCTCTGCTGTAATGCTGCTGGGCAACAGCATGTTTGTAATATTTCTAGGTGATGAAGCAGCAGTTTGGAAACGAGGGCTTACAGACATAAAGAATGCAAAAATGGGTGATACGAAATTGCAACATGGTATTGCAGACGTTGACGTTAATGCAGCAACTAGTAAATCTATGGCAAACAACTGGTTTGTACGACATGGTGTGGAATAAGGAAAGGAATTTCATTTGTTCCGCTTTCAGCTCGTAGCTTGTTTCAGCCTTACGTAGATAGGTTTTTGTTAGTTCTGTACTGCCCTTGTAAATACCTTGTGTCATACAAGACACAGAACAGAATCGAAAACAGATAATTTGAAATCTAAGCACTGGGGAGTTCTAGATGCTGTTTGCACCCATGTTGTGTGTTTGCTTTTTCCTTGTGGCGTGTTTGGCCGATATGAATGTGCTTATTTATTTTATGTGACTTAACTTTCCAGTGTTTAGGTTGGAAGCTGATAGCCTGAATGGCTAGTTGTAATTCATGGAAATGGCCAGCACCAGCATCTCTGAGAATTGGACCACGTGTGGTAGGTCACATTGGCCCAAGCAACTGAAATTTTAAGAACTTGGAAGCGTCTTAAGATTGGCTTTGCCATGTTAAAAGATGTATGTAGCTAATGATTGATTTTCACAGCTTTCAGCTTCTAAATCATTGTCTTCTCACAGGCATTTTAATAATATTTGTAACATTTTTTAGTCAATAATGCTGAAGAGGTAATTAATTAACACCAAATATTTGAGGATTCTCCAATGTAAAATACTGTCCAGCACTTAACTCTTCATCCTTGAAGATCTCAGTAACCCCTTTAGAGGATGACTGATTTCTTTTGGTGTTCAGAGTCAATAATAACTTCTAGCACCATTTGAAATCGGTTATAGTGATTGGGGAATTGCTCCATGTGAATTTTGTACGAGATGCTCCAAAGAGAATCTTTAATGGTATTATCTAGGACTGAAAAAAAAAAAAAAAAAAAANAAAAAAAAAGGAAAGTGTGTTATTTTAGTGAATGGAATTGCTGAATCCAGAAATTCTACGTGCTTCAGTTCTGGTGGTGTTAGGTGCTTTCATACAGCTGGAGATTCTTCCTGGAAGTCTCTAGTAGGTGTATGAGTAGAGTATATAAAATATGTAACACGAGGTCGTGATTCAGGTCATGTATAAAGATGATACTCAGAATGGTTTAGAAAGCCATACATGGAGATAAAGGGAGATAGTTTTCCCAGTGAGAATAGTCAGTATGGACTGAAGATAAAAGAAAAAAAAAATACCCTGTTTGCTTAATGATCTGGCCATGAGGTATGAGGAACTGAAAAATCAGCAGCAGGAAGCTTTCCAATCTCCAATTACCGTACTCTGGACATGCTGAAAGTGAGATCTTGTGAAAGATTTCATTGCCAGCCTAAGAGCTTTTTGCATTCTCCTCTGTTAACAGTGTAAGCCACAAAAAACCTGAGTCATCTTCCCAAGGACGTTATAATTTATATCTAAGAAGTTTTCTCTGGTAATTCAGCTGTCCAGAGAAACCAGCTGGCCAGAGATGGAGAGTCCAAGTGTGGGTTGTGTCCCCAGTTACAGCAGGATCTCATTATCCATGAAGATAATTTCTGAAAATAATCCTTCAGCCATCTTGTCGTGCTAACTCCAGCTTTTTGGGAGCTAATAACACCAACCTACAACAAGGCATCCCTGTAGCAGGAGGTATTCTCCTAAATATAATGTTGACAACAGAGATATACCACCTTTCCCCACTATTCTGTATGAGGAAACTGAAAAACAGCCACAAACCAAGAGAGACTTTATGTGAAAAGTACGTGGCCTCTTCCTAGTCTTGCATTTCCATCCGTTTGTGAAATCCACCCTCACAATTTGTCTGTCCTTTAGGTAAACTCTCAGAAGTGCCTAGTGTTTTGCTTATACAAAAGACTCTAGGTTAGAACTTAATATTAAAATTATTAAAATATTGAAAATGTAGGATAGCTAGCAGTGTATTTTTTTTTGCAGTCTGATGCAGAGAGCTGACACGTACGTGCCCCCATAAAGATTTTAGGGGATTTGATGGATGTTCTTGTCGAGGTTAAAAGCTACACAGGATAAACTATTGCACGCTGGAAATGTGGCTTACAGGTAATTGGGGTGGTTTAAGTACATCCAGTGCTTCAGTAGCTCCCATACAGACCATTGCTTTTGTGGTTTCTTTTGTGAAGTATGAGCTCTTTGGATGAGCAGATCAATCTGTTTGGAGTTCAGCTGCTTGCAGTGTGCTTGTCAAGGTAGGATCTAAATGTCTAGACTGTTTTACAGGCAAAGGAAACTCGTTAGCACAAAACCTAATTTTAAGGTACGAGTCGATTACAAAATAATACGCAGTGGTCACACAAAACCAGATGAAGGAAATTATTAAAGTTTTAATTATTTCTTCTGTAAGAGGTTTACTGCTGTAGTAATTTTTTCTGTTTGTACCATATAGTGAGAAAAAAACAGAGCTGCCAAGTTCTTGGATCTTGTGAAAGGCTTTTCAGACGTGAGTAGTGTTGCTGTGTGCCCATGTGCTTACAGGACTGTGTCCTCTTCCTTGTTGGATCTTTCCTGCAGCAACTCGGAAAGAAAGGATGAAAGAATGAAAAAAGGTGGGAAAGAAGGAAGAAAAAATGCTCTGTGAAAACAGAAATATTGCACTGTAAAATTTACGTCTGTATGAGAAAGAAAGAAGCACGTGTAGTGGGTTTCTTTTTTGGTTTTTATCCTACTGCTCTCAGCTCTTGGCCTTTTTAAAAGTGAAACTGCTAGCAGATGTCTCCCCTGTCACATAGCTGGGTTCAGAAGCAGAACAGTGCTTACGAAAGTTGCACCAGTCTTAAAATGCTGATCAGGTACCGCAGAATGTAACTTACCCGGTTTGTTTGCAAGTCTGCTCCATCCTTCTGTTTCATACCCTGCAGCAACTGCGAAGTGTAATGTGCAAGGAGACTGCTGCTTCGTGGTCACCGGAGTTTGTCTAGTTTCCAGTCTTCTGGAACGAGGTTAAAATGAAATAAACACTTGGACTAAGGAACAGTGCTTGAAGTCAAACACTGCTCTTCCTCCAAACTCTCACTTCTGGACCAACATGAAAGGTGCTTGATGGTGGGCTGAGAGGGAGAGAAGGGTGATGTATATTGGGAAATACTTAATACAAAAATATTTTTGAAATGTCTTGCAGTGTACATTTTTTCTATTAATGAGGGGTTAGACCAATTCGTTTTACTACACTGATCCTAAATTTCATTTGTCACATTCATTTGTCTGAAACTTTGTGGTCTTGCATCATCATCTCAAAAAGTCTGGCTTCTGCGTAAGGGCGTTCTGTGAAATCCATCGTATATTGTGAGTCTGGGGGGCAAATTTCCTGATCACATTACATAGGAGCTTTGGATGACAGTGGAGAGCTGCTTTGTTTTCACAGCAAATAAATTGAGGGTCAGAACTACAATTTGTAGCAGCTTAATCCTTACATTAATTGATGAAACATGCAGGCATAAAATGCTTATAAAAGAGTGGAACAGGATCTATGACAAAATTATGATATTCTACAAAATGCTTCCTGATTTCTTTAAGCCAGCTTGAGACTTGGTAGCCAAAGATAACCTGCTTGTGAAGGAGCTGTCATGTCCTCAGCACACATTTCCAGTGCCAGAACGGACTGCAGAGGTACAAGCAGAATCGATCCAGGTAGCGTGGCTTTTACTGCAGGCTGGCGGAGTGCAGCTGGGACCTTCACTAAGTATGAACCAGCAGAGGTTTGTGTTGGCAGAGCTTTGCTGTGCTGTAAAACGGACTATTAAAGCTCACAGCAACTTTAAGATTCCAGGAGAGCAAATTCTTATTTGTTTGGATAATCCTAATATAAATAGTGTTCTGATTTCTAGGTATCTCTGATAAATCAGATCCAATGATCTGACCTGCTGAAACCAGGGCAACAGCGAAGGAAATTTTGGTGCAGCAACCTTAGTTAAGCTGCTGACATAAAACAAGAGGTTTTCCCTTCACGTGTCATTCAAGACAAATGTACTTTTTGCAGAGCTGTCCTGTTGTCTGACATGGTTCATGAAACCAGTGGCTTCTGTCCTCCAGCAGTGCCCATCAGATTGCAGGTGCATCTCCCCTGGAAACATCCAGAGCTTTTGGGTTCCAGGTGTAAAAGCTGGACCAGCTTTGTGCTCCCACCTCTGCTGTTGAGCAGGCAAGAGGATGTTCTATGTGTTCATACCAGTCAGTATAGTGGTTACAGGCCTTTGCTCAGAAGCTATTCCCATTTAGCTCTGTGAAATTAGAGGCAACAATTTTTTTCTCTGTGTTTTTCTCACCCTTTTCTTGCTTCCCTTCAACAGTCAAGGGCGAGGCGTGTGCTGCCTGCTCTGCTACCCCAATGGGTGGGTGTTGGAGTCGTGTTCCGTGCAGCTTCTGTCTGTGCTGCCTTCTCACCGTCACAGTCTGCCTCTTCTCAAGGTTTCCTCTCTGGAGAACCTGCAGGTAACTTGGCTTCAGTCCTAGGGGGTCCATAAAACCAGTTTCCCCTTGTGTCAAGGAAGAAGCAGAGGGGAGCCTTGAAGTTGCAAATATTTGAGTTCAGTACTTTGGTGCTCGCAGTGTTGCACGTGATTGCCACAGAGGAGAGAACTTCTTGGGCTTTACCTTCTAAAGCAACTAACGTGACCAAGCCTACACATCTCTGGTGGGATGCCAGTCTGTAAAACCTGACACTTGCACCCTGTTGGAGCAGCACAGCCTAAAAAAAATCCGTCGGGGCGTCCAAGCAGGGTCTGGAGCAGCCAACTGTGGTAGAGTTTTCAGGCACAGCGGCGCAGAGCATGGACATCGCCAGGGAATATAAAGCATTTCTTTGGAGTTCCTGATTTCTTCAAATATCATTACTTTCTGTACTACCGTAACATTTACTGCATGTGGGGGTGTTAACGTAAAACCCAGTAGGATTTAGTTATAATTAATGATTTTACTTGGAAGATACTGAAATGCCACCATGCAGGATAAAACTCTAGAACAGATTGGTGGTTGTAAAAGCTGTGAGCACAGGTGAGTTAACTATCTTTTAGTAGCCTCTAGAGGACCACAAACTGCTTTTCTCATTAAATTTTGCTATTATTTAATCTTCAGTCTTGCCTGTCCTTGCTGTGGAACAAATTGGGAGAAGAATGGCTTGATAGTCTCCAAATAATTTTTCATTATTAGAAATAACTTGAGCTGATGGGTTTGCCTTCTGAAAGGAGCCAAACTCCTTACAGATGAGAACCTGCCCAAAAATCACATCTGGGAAAACTTAAATTTCTCAGAAAATTAATTGATATTATCATGGATTCCCAGGTCTCCAACTAAACTGTCATGTAGAGACTCTCCATTGCGTTTCCAGTATGAGAACTGAAATCACAACTGGAGTTTTTATTGAGGAAAGTACCTGCAGCGCGAGTACATTTGCGGATTTCACTGTGCAAATCAGAATTCCAATTGGAGGACTTTTGAGTAAAACTATAGTGTAAAAAATCCACTTTTCAGTTGAGATCAGCCTGGAAATTTTAAGATGCTCATAAATAATTTATAAACCAGCCTTCCCACAGATGAGTGGCAGTACCGGAGCATGGCTACGTTTGTCACTGTATTGAGATGTTTTCTGGCAATCGTGGAATTTTTATGGTGGTGGTGTTCATAGTGGAGTTGTTGCTTAGCTTTTAATTTCCCAAATGTAAGCAGATCTGAGGAAGCAGATCATGAAAAACATTTGGTAAGGGTGAGGGAGAAGGCGCAGTAGTTGTGTGCTGTGTTCTGAGCAAAGTGTATAAATCACCGGTGTCGGAATTAGGCAGCCAGCCCAGAAGTGGCACTGGTTGAAAAGGTTAAATTTTATTAAAACCACGGTAAACCAGGAGTGGAGGTAAGAACCCAAGAGCTTTGAGAACTGTCCTCTGTTTTCAATTTTAGTACTCTCTTTTGATCATAAAATTTCAAAATCCAAATCAAATCCACTTTTCAGCGTGCTGGTTAGCTCCGCAGCCTCCGAAGCTGTGGGACCAGATGACTGTACTGTGTGATGCTCCTTCATTAGCAAGGGCTGGGAATGCTTGAGTCCATGCAGAGGGTTTCCGAATAGGATTAACTCTTAAGAAAAAAAAATATGCCAGTTTCCATTTGGTATTGACTCCACAAAGCTGTCTTCTAAACTAAGTTTGGGTTTGCAGTGTCCTTTGAGCCTTCAAAAGTCACTTCAATAACCCATCACCATCTCCTGGGAGAAAAGCCGGGGGATCCCTGAGTGTGCAGGGGTGCATAGGGAGGGTGCAGCTGCTTACCCGTGGAAAATGCGGGGAAAAGGGGTTAGGTGGGGGCTCATACCCCCAGCAAGGTGCTCCTTGGTTCCCCTCTCTTTCCCAAGCTACCCCGCCAGATGTGAGATGCCGCCTTTGGCCCGGGAAGCAGCAGGAGCTGCGTGGTTTGCTTCAACGGGAGAGGCCGTGGGTGGAGAGGAGCTGGCAGGGATCCCGGGAGCCGATGCGAAGAGGCTGCTCGCGGGGGAGAGCAAACACACCACCCACTTGGGATGAAATCATGGAACGGGCATAAATTCGAGTAAAGGCTCGGTGAGGCGAAGAAGGTGTTAGGGCTAAAAAAAGGGGAACGAGAGAGGAAGGATGCTGGACCGGCGAGGAGAGCAGTTCCTGCGGTGGTGGGTTCAAGGAGGATCCGGTTTTCACTGTGCTTGTAACGGATGTGAAGCTGGTATAAAGGGAGGAATTTGTCACAGGAAGGTTTGATTTAGCACGGTAGAAAAGTAGAACTTTGATACATGACCCAGTTGATGGAAATTTATTAATATGTGTGAAGAAAGGAGTGGTTGCTCGCGCACAAGCTGCTGCGTAACCAGTCTGACCCCTGACCAAACTGGGACTGGGAAGATGCATTCCTGGAGCTAGAGGAGACAGAAAAGATTTCCCTTGGAACCTGCTGACAGGCTGCATTGCCACTTCTCGTACCCAAGAAGTGCATTTCTTTGCTGTTACCAGCTGGATGAGCACGTTGTCTCTACCAAAGGAGGGCTGGTCCTTACCATACAAACCAACAACAAAAACTCCACATCTTGTTTCGCTCTGCTCTGAGACTTAGCATCACCCAGTGTGACCTCTTAGGAATTTTTTTCCCCTGCTACTATCTATTTATGATAAAATACACCACTTAGGAGAGCAGCTGTTTAATCCCAATGAGAAGACCTCCTGTGTCGACGTCCTCCACCTGGATTTCTTTCTACTGCAGCTCATCCAGCATCATTTCTGGAGAGCTCGGGCAGGCAGAGAGCCAGCTGAAGGAGCAGACGTGGTCCCCAGAGTGCATCTGCATGAGATTTTGTCCCGCTGGAGACAGCCTGAATCTTCTAATGGGTTTTGCTAGATCCTTTTCGCTCTTGGAAGCACAGTTAAGGACATCACCGTCATGGCCTGGCTGTGAGGAACGGGCTTCTCAGCACCCCTCTGTCTGCTCCAGCAAGCCAAAAAATGATGTGCAAAACTCCTTCCCCTCCCTCAATTCCAGTGGGTACAAAGTTCTAATTGTTTCAGGAGAGATGCAGCCAAAAAAATAAAAACAAACAAACAAAAAAAACAAAAATAAAACCAAAACAAAAAAAACTCCAAACCATTTCCCTAGCTCATTTTCTTTTCCCAGAAACCCAGATGGATGAATCATTATATCAGCAGCTATGACAAGGGACCAGACAACAGACTGAGCCCGAAGCCCAGCCCAGTTGAGACAAGATGAAAAACTGTCCAAGGATTTACCAGTCCTCCCTCCCTCCCACATGTGTTTAAAGGAGCGAGCTCCCCAAACAGGGCACGCCGCTCTCGTGTGGATTTTCACCTTCCTCGTACATCCTAGTTCAGCAGCAAAGCCAGCTGGCGCAGAGACCACAATAAATCAGCAGCACGTCAGCCGTGAGGTCCACATGACATGATGTGGTTGGGGATGATCACCAAAATCTGCAGCTCCTTACACCAGAGCTGAGAGCCTCTCTGCTTCGTTTGTGAATCCATGCCAGGCTTTGCTAGGAGAGTTATTTGCAAGATACGTAGACACGCTCTTAATATAGTAGAGCAGTACGATGCATAAATCACTTGAAAATAACATCCGAAGTGACAAGGTTGAAAAAGCATTTGGAAGTTAGAAGATGCCTGTCTTCAGGCTGCCCACATAACCTCTGTGGGTGCGTGCGCTATGGTACAGTCCTTCATTTCATGAGCAAAAGATATTTTTTGCCACGGGATGCTGCCCCACTCTGTACATGATGGTGGTACTCACCTGGTGAACAGCTGGATGGGGTTTTTTTTTCCTTCTTCATGCTCATCTGCACCATTCAAGTGCTTTGGCTGAAGCAATTGCTGTCATGACATCTTTTTTCTTTTTTTTTTTTTTTAGGTGAGGCTCTGTTGTAATTTCTGCTTTACAAACAAGGAAATAGAGCACAGAGAAATGAAGGTCAAAGAATCTATTAATTTTGGGTGTCCGATTTGAAGGAGCCAGTGTGCTGGTCAAAGCCCAGATTCTCCTCATGCCTTTCTTTGTTTTCCTCCTCTCCCCTGCTTCGTTTCTTGCCCTCTTCCACCTTCTGCCTGTTGGGCGCTCTAATTATGATTTTTAAATTCAAATGCTGCTCTTGGGTTTCAAGTGTTTTGATTGCCGGCTGAAAGGCTAGAGTTGAACTCCACTCTGCGCAATAAGTGTTCCCTTTTTCTGCAAGGTAAACAAGGAGTCAGGGAAGGTCACTGCAGGGAAAAAGCCACAGGTCTGGGAAGGAATAACAGGACATCATTAAAACCAAAGTACATGTGAGCGATGTGGAGATCTCTTCACCTTTCCTACCCTCCGTGACTTCCACAGACCCCATCACGTAGCGAGGACAGCACAAAGAAGCTGCATCTTTGATAGAAAAACTGCTTTTTATCTCCACAGTGGATTCGGTACTTGGGGGCTTGGGTCCATCGGTGCTTCAGCAGAGGTAGCTGTGGAAGAATTGTGTGTAGAGGAGAGACCAGATGCCCAGGAGGAGTGGGAAGGCAGAGGTGGGCAGGGGTGAGCAGTGCTGTGAGCTGTACCCAGCGTGTATTTATTGTGTTGGGAATGGTTTATACTTGTGGGACTTGGTTAAATGCCAGGAAAACCCTGAGGGTGAGGCGACAGTGCTCCTCAGGAGATGTTACCGAGCCCCTGGAACCTTTAGGGACCAGCAGTGCTGAACACTCTGTGCTCTCAGCCACCCCAAACCCAGTGGTGTCCATTCACAGGAGGACACCGCATGTCCTGGGCTCTCTCCAAGCAGAAGCTCCCAGCACATCCACTTTTTGTTTCTGCCCGCAGAGTCCTCTCTCCAGGCATGCTTTGGGTGACCACATCCTCTGAGCCACATCTGGAAATACCCTCTAGCCTCAGGACCTCGCATTTGGCTTCGGCAGAAGGAAGCAATGGGACAGCGATGTCCCAGGCTGGCACCGGCGAGATTTGTTTTGGCTGCATTAGCCAGTGGCTTGTGGACACGCAAAGGATACATCCCAAGTGTAGGACAGGAGCAGATGTGGCAAGCACAGCACCGATAACCTGAGACCTTGGTTGGCCCCTGGGGTGTGGGGTTGAGTAGAAGGGAGCTGAGAAGGACTTGGGGGCAGGAGTCACCATGGAGCGATGCCTGGATGGCTCTGAAGGGGACTCTGCACACATCTGTCTGGGCTTTACCGCTGCCACAGGGGATTCCTGCCCTCCTTGCCGCTTCCTTCACCTCTGGAGCTCTGCGTTGCTGTTGCTGTTGGAAACATCATGATTTCATCAGCAGAAGCGCAGGAGAGCTGAGGTCTGCAGAGGCAATACGAAAGCAGCTCGAGGACACTTGGAAGCAGGAAAGCTGGTTATTTTTAATCAAACTCGCACAGAAACGGTGGGTAAAGGGACAGCTCAAATCCAGCCTCCCACTCAGAGCAGGACTGTAGCTGAGCCGTCAGCTGTGACGTGGTCTAGCCAAGTCCCAAAGCCCCCCAGGATGGAGGGTGCACCCGCTGGAGGGGTTTCTGTCCCATTGCAGCACCACCTTGTAGCAAGAGCCTTTCCTATGTCCAGCCTGAGCCTCCTGAGGCTCAGTTTGCGGTCAATGCTTTTTGTTGCAGCCTGGCACGACAGAGAGGACATTAGCTGTGTCTCTGCAAACACCTTTTGTGTATTTGTAGCCAGCTCTTAGCTCACCCATCAGCCTCTTTGGGACCACTCAGGGCTTTGTCCTCACTGTTTGCATCCCTGGGGTGGAGCAAAAGCACAGAAACCCACCGCAGCAGCTCCCT
Organism: Syrrhaptes paradoxus; assembly: GCA_013400615.1. Classification (NCBI taxonomy): domain Eukaryota; kingdom Metazoa; phylum Chordata; class Aves; order Pterocliformes; family Pteroclidae; genus Syrrhaptes; species Syrrhaptes paradoxus. The sequence continues at coordinate 114,303 of VZTO01010245.1, forward strand.
CCTTTCAAACCCTGCTCTGCTCTCCAAAAACCGGGGCAGCAGCCGGAGCATCTGTGGGCACACCTGCGGGACATGAGTCACCTTGCCGTGAGCATCTCCTGTGGGACTCAGCCCCGTCCCCTGCCCTGGTGACTTTCTGCACACATGGAGGGGCCCAGACAGCAGCTTCCACCACTCTCCAGACCAGACACCTCCAGACTGCTCAACTGGGGGTGAGGTGAAGTCCCAGCTGGAGTCCTCAGCACATGAAGGACATGGACCTGTTTGAGCAAGTCCAGAGGAGGCCACGAAGATGGTCCAAGGGCTGGAGCACCTCCCTTCTGAGAACAGGCTTGAGAGAGTTGGGGTTGTTCAGCCTGGAGAAGAGAAGGCTCTGGAGGGACATTACAGCAGCCTTCCAGTGCGGAAAGGGGGCTACAGGAGAGATGGGGAGGCTCTGGATCAGGGGGTGCAGGGACAGGATGAGGGGTAACAACTTTAAACTGAAAGAGGGGAGATTTAGATATTGGGAAGAAATGTTTTCCTGTGGGGGGGGTGAGGCAGTGGCCCAGGTTGCCCAGAGAAGCTGTGGATGCCCCATCCCTGGAGGGGTTCAAGGCCAGGCTGGATCAGGCTTTGGGCAACCTGGGCTAGTGGGAGGTGTCCCTGCCCATGGCAGGGGGTTGGAACTCGATGATCTTTAAGGTCCCTTCCAACCCAAACCATTCTGTGATGCTATGAAGCCCTGGAGGAGGTAGCCACAGCCCAGGTGCCCTGGTAGACCCACCCCATCCATGAGAAAGCATCCAGAGCACCGTATCCTTCCCTTACGGCTGGGCTTGGCTGGGGCAGCACCAGGGCTGGGCCAGGGGAAGGAGCTGGAAACGCTCCAGTTCGTTCACATGCAGTTTTGCAGGGGTACATCTGATCCAGGCACTCTCCAGCCATGGTTCAACCCACTGGCATGAGTGTCACCGAGCAGTAACTTGTCACTGATGTCCCAGTGTGACACCACATGTAGCATAAAATCCTCTTTCTTTTTTAGACCAAGTTTGGTGCAACCTTAATGAAATCTATGAAGTATCAGGATGAAAAATGAGCATGAAGCTGTAAACTTGACAGTCATCACCATCGGCACCGGGGGAAAAGAGCCGTCTGGAAGGACAGGTAACCAGGAGTTCGCTGACGGTCCTTCATCTGACCCCTTCCTCTGTGCTTCATGTGAGTGGAGTAATTATTGCTTATTATTTTTTTCACTTTTAATTTCACAATGAATATGAACAGGGCGAGCCCAGATGCAAATAAGAACCGAGGCATTTTTGCAGGAACCCCAGGGGAGTCTGTCCAACCACCCTCCCCCTGAGTCACCACCAGCCCCCGGGAGCCCTGTGCGGGGGCTGGGAGGGCACGGAGAGGTGACAAGGCAGAGCTGCCTATTAAAAAACGCCCCAGGTTTGGTTTTTTTTGTTTGGCAAGGATAGAAAAATCGAAGTTAATGCTGCAACCTAGTGGAGAAAAACCAGCTGTGCAAATTTACAGCAGAGCTAATTTGGGCTTGGGGAAAGCAGAAGGTGATGTAATTTTTGCCTTGTAGAACCGGACCACAGAAAGCAAAGGTGGTGTAGCTTCTTTTTATGCAATCCCACATCTGAGAGTATGTTCTGTAACATATTCAGGTTTCTAGAACATGCTTGGCTTAGCCCTAAATGATATTCTCATGAAAAAGCTGTAAACATCCCCGTGAGCCATGTTAAACCCCGCACAGCACAAATGGGAGTGCAAACGGGGTGCAGAAGGGTCTGCTGCAAGCAGTGTCCCCCTGGGATAGGATCTGTGCTCCCAGCTGCTTCATCCAGCCCCAGAAGGAACTGGAATCGCAGCAGAGCCTGTTTGCTGAGTGAAACGTGGGGGGGGAAAAAAAAAAAGTCATTGGCGTGGGTGAGATGAATTGCCTGGTGCCTGCAGCTGTGTAAACCTGAGCGTTGCAGGGCTGCAAAATTAACGTGGTGGCATAGTCTGGGACTGGCTCTGAGACTGGAGCATCCAGACCTGGGCAGCGGAAAATCCCCACAGCATAGAAGCGTTTGGGTCAATAATCGTCCAGCTGGGAGACCCAAGCACCACGTGAGCTAAGGGCTGGTGTGAGTGAGTGCCAGCTGGTGTGGGGAGAGCATCTTATGAGAGGCGCGGGGATGCTGTGCCCAGGTTTGGGGTCCATGCTGCAAAAAGGAGGCTGGAAAATGGGAAGAATTTCAAAGGAAAGCCCCAAGAGTGAGGAAAAGATCGAAAAGCAACTCTTGGAGGGATAAACCTGGGCTCAGTGTGTCAGTCAAGTGAGGAGGGTCCATCTCTGCCCACCACCACCGAGTCCCATGTCCAAGGGACTCCAGTCCTGGTTCCTGTGGGTGGGTGGTCTGGAGAGCACCCAGTGATTAAACCCCTCTGATGAGACCCTGCATGAGTTTGTACATCCAGGAATGTTTGACACGGGGTGGGGTCAGGCTTCAGGAGTTCCCCAGCACTGCCCAGGTCATGGCTTTCTGCCTGGCCAGCATCACCCTCCCGCTGAGGGCATCTGCAGAACTGAGACGCCTCTGGGATTAAGTAACAGCTGAGCTGGGGATCTACAGACCCACATTTTGGCTTTAGGTGCAGCAGTTGGCATCAAGCTGTCTAAATCTTCTGCCATTTCCCTGTGGCTGCACGGGTTTCACCGACTTGAAGATGACAGCTTCTTTGGATCTATAGCGGGGTCCTTCCCTGAGCCCGATGGTTAAAGCCACCCTGGCACCCAGGAGAGCTGCACGCAGTGACAGGTCTGTTAAGTCACAGCTACTGACTTTTGTCCCTTCTGAACTTGAGATAAACACAAAGGAGAGAATGACAATGGAAAAGGAGGCTCTTGAGTGCTAACCCATAGATGAATACTTGCAGATGGGCTTGAACCCGCTGTCCTGTGTGCTCAGCCTGGATCAGGGGAATCAGTGGTAGCCCTTAAACCTGGTACCCGGAGGCCAGCAGCATCTGGCCCCAAAGCCCTTCTCACTCCATGTATTCGTATTCCCCCTCTAGATTTTTGCTGTGCAAAACCTCCCCGACATTACCGCTGTCTTCTGAGTTGTGTTTATTATTAAAAAACAGCTGAGCATTGCACAGAGGAGAAAGCAGGGAAGGAGGATGAAGGAGTACGGTCAGGAGTAGCAGCAGGAGGAAAATGAGGAGGAGGAGAGATGCGGCGCTGGGGGAGCGGAGAGGAATGCGCCAGCTCAAGGCAGCTGCGAGGAGCCCGACAGCTGGAAGCCAAAAATAAACCTTGATGGTGAATCAATTTGCTCTGAGGAATGGGTAAACTGGGGGGAAGCAACAACAAAGGGGAGAGGAGAGGGCAGCCAACGAAGTGAATATGCAGGAAAATCCACAGAGCAATGAATCACCTCCCTGAAAAGCCCCTTTTCCCGAAACAAAGTGGTGATGAAGCAGAAAATTAAGTGGAGACAGAAACAATCAATTATGTGGCAAAGGGAAGTCGTCTCCTGCTGAATAAATATGCAGGAGTGGCCGACCAAAAGTCGGGGAGTCAATCTGAGCAAGCGGATAAATCACTGGTGAGCAAGCCGTGGCGGTGGGACCTGGCTACGAGAGGACCCAAGAGCAATGGTTCATGAATGTGTCCACCAAGCAAAGGTGCTGCAGAGCTGCCAGGGGGACGTGGAGCACCTGGAGATGCTCCCTCCAGATCCAGGTGCATGTCCCCGAGTGAGGGGAGAACAAGGAGTTTCAGGCAAATGTTGAGCTACCCTGGGCAGAGGAGCTGGTGTTGGGCACCACCGTGTGATGGGTGCTAAGTGCCAGGGACCAGGATACAAAGCCCCCTAAGCTCCAAAAAAAGATTTTTAGAGGATGGGATGAGGCATGCTTGGAGCATCATAGAGTCAGTAGACATTGGGATCATGGTTTGGATCATGGGAAAACCTTGGAGGGTGGCTAAGATTTATAAGAATGCCTATTCAAAGCTCCTTGAGGAGCAGTCTAGATGTTACAGCTGTGAATACATAATGTAGAGCGATGGGGAGAGCCTAGAATAAGTGTGGAGAGATGGAAGTTTCTTGAGGAAAGTGTTCCATGCACAGAAGCTTTGGGGTAAAAAAATCTATAGAGACATTGTGGAGATTGTGTCTTGCAGAAAGCAGGGAGGGGAGCTGTTTGTTAGAGGACATGGCTGCTTTTGGCCACCACGAGAGACACCCTACCTAGAGAACCGAAAAAAAAAAAGCAATTATGCATAATTTNCGATGGGGAGAGCCTAGAATAAGTGTGGAGAGATGGAAGTTTCTTGAGGAAAGTGTTCCATGCACAGAAGCTTTGGGGTAAAAAAATCTATAGAGACATTGTGGAGATTGTGTCTTGCAGAAAGCAGGGAGGGGAGCTGTTTGTTAGAGGACATGGCTGCTTTTGGCCACCACGAGAGACACCCTACCTAGAGAACCGAAAAAAAAAAAGCAATTATGCATAATTTGGAAATCAGTTTTGGGTGTTTTACCAAAAAACGAAGGAATTGGGAAATTCTTCCTCCCAGCTGAGTGCTGCAGCCACTAGACTGGAGTCCGGTTCTGTCCCTGCTTCATCCTAACCCATGTCCTTGTAGCTGCTCCATGAGGCTGTTTTAGGAAAAGGTCTATGGGTATAAATGGTTGAAGGGAGAGTAAATAAATAAATGAATTTATGGGGAGTGGGCTGCCATATGGATATGTGAGGGGGTCACATCTCCCACCAACTGTACCCCGTGCAGCTCCTCTCCAAATCAACATTTCCCAGCTCACCCTCCCCAACGGCCATGAGCATCCCATCACCATGCTGGGGGAGAGACTGTCCATGGGCAGGCACGGGCAGAGGGCATGGACAGAGAAATGAAGATTCTTCATGTGGACACAGAATCCTTCATGTCAAGTTCTACACAGCTCAATGGGGATGGAGGTGCTCCCACTCCGCATCCCTGAGACATGCAGTGAGGGCTCCAAGCCCAAGGGCCACATGTCCACAGGCCAAAGAGAAGAGCAGTTGTCTCTGCAGATGGAGGAGCTGTGCTGCAGCCTTCGCTTCTGCTGATGTGAAGCCACATTGTCACTAGAGGGAAGCAGAACCATGTGCACGNCATCCTAACCCATGTCCTTGTAGCTGCTCCATGAGGCTGTTTTAGGAAAAGGTCTATGGGTATAAATGGTTGAAGGGAGAGTAAATAAATAAATGAATTTATGGGGAGTGGGCTGCCATATGGATATGTGAGGGGGTCACATCTCCCACCAACTGTACCCCGTGCAGCTCCTCTCCAAATCAACATTTCCCAGCTCACCCTCCCCAAGGGCCATGAGCTGGGGGAGAGACTGCCCATGGGCAGGCACGGGCAGAGGGCATGGACAGAGAAATGAAGATTCTTCATGTGGACACAGAATCCTTCATGTCAAGTTCTACACAGCTCAATGGGGATGGAGGTGCTCCCACTCCGCATCCCTGAGACATGCAGTGAGGGCTCCAAGCCCAAGGGCCACATGTCCACAGGCCAAAGAGAAGAGCAGTTGTCTCTGCAGATGGAGGAGCTGTGCTGCAGCCTTCGCTTCTGCTGATGTGAAGCCACATTGTCACTAGAGGGAAGCAGAACCATGTGCACGGAGCTGGGCTGGCATGGCTGCCATCACCGGAGCTGCATGGGGACACTGGGCAGAAGCGTTTGCCCAAAACATCTTTGACTGCTGGAGAAAGGGGACACCTTCCTCACCTTGGGCTGGGCAGAGCTCCGGTGAAGGGTGGTGGATGAAAGCCACAGGGAAATGGAGCAGCTGAGGTGATGCTGGGCCACATTGACCAGTTATTAACTCCTCAGGGGCACTGGTGGTGAGCTGGCATTGGCAGTGGGGGCTGACGTGGGGGTTCAAGAACACCCCAGAGTGCAGGATCATGGCCAACAGGGTTGGCTGGGGACCTGGAGCTCTGCAGAGGAGATGCGCAGTGCTCCTGGGGACAGTGTGCCCATTGGGCAGAGCATCCCCCTGCCACCACCCTGCCTGGAGCATAACCCTCCTGGAGTGGGTTAACTGGAGGGACTGGGTGTGTGGGTAGGGGACAGAGGGGCATGAGGTGGCAGGAAGGGGACAGGGTCCCAAATTGCGCTTGGAGGGACGGCCGTGGTATCTGTGCTCAGTGTTGGTGGTGCTGCCGGTCAGTGCACCCTGGGGAACATGCAGGACACGCTCACAGAAACCACCCACGGAGGAGGCTGGACTCCAAACCAGCTGCTCTGGGACCTGGAGATTTTCTTCTTTATGAAGACGAGCAACCCAAAAAGTCATTTCCTGCTTTGGTCCTGGAGATGGAGAGTATTCTTCTCTTCCCCCTGGGCTTGTCTCCGCTTACACGCTGGCTTGGCCACAGCCCACCTTTAAGCCCATCCATGTCTCAGGGGAAGGCTCCCCCCACGCCTTTATCAGCTGCAGATGAGGATAATTTCCCGGCATGTTTGGAAATAAATGCGTTCTGCAAATTTTTCCCCATTTTCCCGGCTTCTGAGAGGTTTTTTGACACAAAGTCAACCCATTTACCAGCGGCTGCCAGGAGTTTAGTTCAATAACAAGTCTTGCTGCCAGAGCTCTGCCCATGTCCGTACAAGCCTCGATCATCGCAGTTCTCCCGTAGCAGGTCATGCAGCTGGGAAATGCCAGGGCTTGCTGCTTTGGCCAGCGTGAGGCTTTAGCTCTCTGCCAACCAGACAGAATAGAGGTGATTTTGCTATTTTTTTCTCAATCCCATCTCTCTTGCAGAGAAATTTAACAGCATTTTGTCAGCTAGACCATGCCAGAAGAGCTCAGTCACGGGAAATTGCAATGATCCCTTTGCAGGAGACAGGGCAGAAGGATGCACGTGGTTCCTCCACGTTTCTGGAGGAAGGCAGGACGTGAGCAGAAGACACAAAATGACAACCAATATCAGCTTGGGTGATCAGAAATGATGTTTCTCAGATAACAGAAGGAGCATGCTTCCTCCGGTCCCAGCACAAAGCCCAGGGCCATTGATGCATGTCAAGGGCATCTCTATGGGGAGCCACCAGCAAAATTGTTCCCATGCACCATTCCCATGCTGTCAGGTTAAATACTCAATGGAAACCTTATAACAACAGAAACCTTAATTCAGTCATGCTGTGGAAGAAATAATTGTGGTTTGGGGTTTTATACTTTCAGATCCTGCTCTTGCTGGTTAGCATCGGAGCCGTGCATCGTGGGGTCAGGGGCTTGGTGGTTATTCATGGGGCTGAGGGTGGTGATGCTGTGAATCCATCAGGAAGGAAAACAGCCCAGCCACTTTTAGCCCAAGGTGATAAATTTGCATCAGATACCCCCAAACTGGTCCTTTCTAATGGCATTTCCAAATGGGTGGCCAAAGTAGAGATAAGTTGGGAGAGCAGCTAAGCATGGAGGGGAAGGAATATCACCAACAAAGGGGGCGCAATGGCAGGTTCCTGGTACATAAAACATCATCACTATGAGGAAATGGGTTTCTTTGTCTGCTGTTTAAAAACAGGAGATAAAATATTAGCTGTTGTTAGATCCTTATTATTTGATCTTTATATTATTAGATCTGTATTAGATCTTTACCTCAACAGCTAAAAATTAGTGCCAGCAGTAATAATTTGGGTGAGGAAGGAGGGACATCTAGGCAAAATGACTTGCCCAGGAGGACAGAGGAGAGGCAAAAAGATGACAGCACAAAATAATAGTGTTGTATTTTGTTTCTGAGAAGTGGAGGTCCCTGTAACGCTGGAGGATATTACTGGCTGCTGGAACAGCAGCAGGCTAGATTACAGGCACAAAACAACATTGCCATGGCTCCAGTGGTGACTGTGAAGTGAAGAACAAGAGGTTCTAATGAGCGTCTTATTTTAAAAAGCAACTTTCTTTTCTCCCCATTAGTGAGAACTACCTGCAGCAAAAACAAGCTGCTATATTTTTCAGAAAGACACGTCTGAACCTTTTTGCTCCTTGAGAATAAGCAGACTGAAAACTAGTTCTGCGGTACCGTACTGTACCGACAAGCTCCTGTACGAGGCACATGTTCCAAGGGCTGCTTCATCCTAACACACCCAAGTCAAAGGAAATCCTTGAAGTCTCTTGGTCCCTGTGCTGAATAAGCCATGGGGCCAGGGACAGCAGGCAGGACTGCTCTTGGAGAGACTCATGCTCTTCTGGTTGCTACCAGAGAAGATTTAAGAACACCAATGTCCATCAGAGAACACCGCTGCTTTCTGCTCCCGATATAAGAGCCCTCTTGGTCCACCTCAGTATGGGAAGGGTTGGCTGCAGGTAACAGGAGGGACAAAGATCTGCTAAACAGGTAGCTCCATGCCTCATTAAATTCAGGTAAGTCCACATGGGTGTGATTTCACCACTGATACACAGGTGTCTTGTACCATTTCCATAGAATCACGGAATGGTTTCGGTTGGAAAGGACCTTAGAGATCACTGAGTTCCAACCCCCCTGCCATGGGCAGGGACACCTCCCACTAGCCCAGGTTGCCCAAAGCCTCATCCAGCCTGGCCTTGAACCTCTCCAGGGATGGGGCATCCACAGCTTCTCTGGGCAACCTGTTAAATCTAACCTGTTCTCATCTTACACTGGGGACAAGATACTTTCCAGAATTATTTCCCCCACTGTATCCCATAGGTGTCACCTGTCAATAACACACCCTCTGCACTGAGCAGCAGATCAAAGTTCCTCCTGGTCATATTATGATGGTCAGAGCACGTAAGAAGGGATTTTCCATTGCCCCGGCTCAGTTTTGTGTTGTTTTGGCCTTTCTGATTCAGTCCCAGCGTCCTCAATACAAGGAAGCTCATTTTGAAGCTGACCTATTTTCTGCTTTCTGAATGCCACCTTCTGACATCGAGGTCAATGGAGAGCTTGAGATTTACCATACCTATAACCATGCTTCTTTCATTCGCTTTAGAGAACTTGGTACTGGAGATCTCATTATCATTTTGTTTAAATTGAGAAGCAAGTCAAGCACGCAGGCACACCTGTGTCCAGCTACAAGCATTTGCAAATCTGAATTTCAAAACTCTTCCAGAACAGCCACTTTTAAAGAACAAAAATAGTGATTAGTCATAAAATCATTCACTAAGGGAAAGAGCAGATTTTGTGACCTAAGATAAAGAGTGAATTTGTGTGTTATTTCCCTTGTTGCTTGTCTTGTATAAAAAATCTTTTCAATTATGAAACTGGAGCTGTCCTGAATGACAGCTTGTAGTATGGGAAGGCTGACCAACTCCTCTTTGAAGTGCTGATGCACCGAACGTTAAATCAACCCTTCAGCAATTTCAGTAATGAACTCATGTAGGATTTACAAAAGGAAAAAAAAAAAAATCCATCAGGAAGGGCAGCCAATGCAGTTAGGTAATACAGGTAGGTATGCATTGCCCAGGCATGTGGCGGAGTCTTCAATCAGTAATTTTTTGGGAGTAGGTGGGACAGGCAGCTGCCAGGAATGGTGTGCTCTGGATTGAACCTTTCTGGAGGCTGGTGATGATCTCAGTGTCCTTTCCGTGTCCATTTGCTGTGCTGCTTGGGACACTCACAAGCTCCCAAGTGTTTTTTGTGGGTCATATCGAGGTAGGGAGGCTGCAGCAGAGGATTTAGGAGTTTGTAACAGTGCTTTGGGTAGTCCCCGTCAAAGCTGAGATTGGAGCTCAGGAAATCCTGGCTCCCATTCCTGCAGCCGGCGGGGTGTTGTTCATAACAGCAGAGACAAGTCGAAGGAGGACCAGGTCTGACATTTCTCATAAAGAATTTCCCCTGTGTTTGCAAGTACATGAACACCGTCATGCTTTGCCAGCGAAACCCAGTTGCAGTTCAGCTCTTGCTGACTTGGGTGACTTAGTTCAAAGATAAAAGAGTTTTTTCTGCTGTGGGGTAAGGATCCAAAACAGCTGGCTTGCTGCCTCCGTGTTGGTCCCCGGCTGAAACCAAGGTGCTGCAGTATCAGTAACTGCTGCGTATGTGGAAGTGTTGCACCGCTTCCTACACGCGATAGCTGAACGCTATCTAGCATACGCTGCAAACAAACCCCTTTCCTGTATCGGGGTTGCTGACAACGAGTAGGGCGGTTTCATTTCTCCTAAAAAAAATTGACTGAAAAATGTCTCGTTTCTGCTTTCACTTTTGCAAAGCAGCCCAGAGAGATGGGGGCTCCCGGGGAAAGCCCCTTCCCCAGCGAGATGCCTTGGCTCCGTACAGAGTGATGCTGGGGGCCGGCTGTTTTCCTTCTGTCGTGTGATGTCTGTGGAATGCCCTGGATGGGATGGAGTCAAATGGACGTATTAAAAACAGTTGGGTTTTTTTGGGAAGTAAAACCTGGTTGCCTTGTGTTTGGTTGCTCATGTAGGTTGCTGAGAGCCTGACAGCTTTTGGGCTAGGAATGTGGGACTTTCAGGATGGGTTTTGTTCAAGCAACATAGTCAGGAAACAAAAAAGTCCAAAGTTTTTAATACCTTGTGTCTGTGTGTGTTTTATCCTTGAACATCACTGGACAGAAGGTACATAAAGGAATTCTCCACACTGAATTTTTTTTCTTTCAGTTTATCAATGATGTTAACTAACCTTATTGCATTTAATTGCAATAATTAAATCTAAAAATACAAATTGCAGTGTTTGTAAGTTGTACTGAGAATAATCTTCTACTAGAAATTCAGTCCGTGACTGGTAGAGTAACCAATAAACCTATGAGTTTTTACCTGCCCTTAGTAGATGTTATTTACTTATCTTCAGGGACAGTTTGTTCCCACAGGCTAATTTGTTTGGATGACTGAGAATAAACAACATGCAGCCTTTTAAAGGTTACCTAGTTGAGCTGCCTGAAATTAAAGTAATTCAGAGCACGGAGGAGTAGATCGAGAGTAAATAATATCTTTAAGTCCATTCCTCTGTTCTCTCCTCTGAGTCTCTGAGTGATTTCCAAGAGCAAAAATAGAAGTTCAATCTACAGCGTGACATGTGCAGAAAGAATCTCGGACAAGCAGAAGACTTCATGTTATAAGCACTGGCAAATAATACCCAAATAGCTGGAGGGTACCTGTGATCTTTAGGAGACATGAGCTCTGTAATGCAATAGCCTGGCTGAGCAGTTGCCCTAGGTTACAATAAATAGGGGTGTTACCTGTTTTAATCCTGCTGAAGAATTATGTTTCAAAAGGTTAACATTAAATAAGCACATGGATCTTAATGGCAAGTTTGTGCCGCTAACCCCAACGTGCTTTCCAAATAAAGCATCCACGGGGAATATCCAGGAGTAAGTATGAGAGTGGGACAGAAAGAAAGAGTTGTGTTCTAGGTGTGTTTCCTGTAGCACACCTCCCAGGACACCGTCATGGGCCTGATGGGAACAGCTATGCGTTTATCAGAAATTTATCTTACCACCGAAAAAAACTCAAAAAGTATCAGCCAATGTATTTTGTGCTGATTTCTGTGATTTAGGTCTGTGGCTGACTTAAGAACGAGGACACAGAAACCAAGATCTAAACCCAGTATTTTCTACCTTCTTATTGCTCCAGCCTTACCCGCATTGACCTGTATTTTGGTCTTGTTTTGAATAACTCTCCAGATCTTTTTCATAATGCCATTTGGGTGCTGTAGTACCTTCTGTAACCATAGGAAGGTGGTTTTTTAACAGAGACATCTGGATTTTGCAGATACAAGAGTTTAAAAAAAAAAAAAAGGAGGAGAAAAAAAAAAGATATGTAGGTGGCAAATTCCAGATCATTCCTCCTCATTCATTGCTCCTGTAGGGTCAGTGTCCATACACAGAGATTTGGCTCCTGCTGAAGCCAGACATCCCATCTTGTGAAGACCAGGCAACACCAAAAAGATCATCATGGAAGGACTGAGGGCTCTGGAGAGTCCAGGCTTCTCACAGCAGATCTAAGATCAGTGCTAGATCAGGCTGCTCAAGGTCATCTCCATCTTGAATTTTATGGTGTCTCCAAATGTTTAATTGGACAGTTTGAGCAAGCCTACCATACCACCTAGCATCCAGTACCTCCACTGTGAGGTTGATATGCTTCTGATTTAGGATTCCCCGCTCCCAAATGCTGCTGGTGGCATTTGCTCTTGCTTCGCCCAGGCGTAACAGTCTATACTCAAAACTGGTGAATCTGACTTTTTCCACCAGGGCAACCTAGAGATCCAGTGAGAGCAACAAGATGTGGTCCAAGCCCAAAGATTAAACATGCAGAAATACCTAAAAAAAACCCCAAACCTCCTAAGATTTATTACTAATGGGATCTACCTTTTATCAACCAGACTGGATTTCAGATGCAGCTCATGAAACAGTTTTCCTGGGCTGGTTTCCTCGCTGGTGTCAGCAGATGCTTCTGCTTTCGCTTATCAAGAACGAAACAGCCTCTGGTTAGACCCGTAGGATGGGCTGCAGGTCGACTGCTGTTGCAGCTTGCCTAGACACAAGGCTGCTGTTGCCCAGTGCTTCCCTAACCTCATCCGCTACTTGCTCTGTCTTGGCAAATATCCCTCGCTGAGAGATGGGCCCTGGCAATTGGTCCTTGCTGTGAATTCCAGGGAAGGGAAACTCCTTCTTGTGAAAGGCATCAGAGAGACAGCTGAGGTGAGGTCCGAGCTAGCTGCGTGCAGGTTTCTGCATTTCCCTGCTGGGTTCCTGTCTGCTTCCCTTTGGGGGAAATTGTTCATCACTGAAGAATTTGCCTGTAGTTACGGCTCATTTTCGCACCCCCTCAAGTTAGTCCTGCAGCCCCAGAAGCTTTCCATGTTCCCATTCCTCTCTCTCCTACTTGGAAAGACGGGTGCTGCCCGTATACAACACTTTCAAAACCATGTTGGTGCAGAAACCCGCAAAACAAAGGAAATGCTGAGTTTAGCTTACCGCAGTTCCTGACTCACCGTGTCTTGTTGACATACTCCTGGAAATACCCATTTCAAATTTCCCCAATTGCTTATTATGGGCACGCGTATATTTTTATAGTAAACTTGTTCTACACGTGCTTATAGTGAAAACGAGCATTGAATTCTGAATCTGTTGCACTGAAACTCAGGATTTTCTCATGCATTCTACTGGCAATGGCCATGTTCCACGAAGTGGTGTCTCCAGCAGAAAACCAAGCCACAAAGGAAGGGTCACAGCTCCTCCTGGGTTGTGCTCAGTCCCCTGAAATAATCTATTTGGGCTGAAAGGGGAGTGTCACAGCATAAAACTGCATCACAATGAACAGAGTCAGCCCGGGGGGGCATAAGCAGACTCTTTACTTGCTCCATTGCACCCATGAGCCAGCTCTTGGTCTAGCAGGAGGTCTCACTCAGAGTGTGTCACCTGCACAAACAGCTTTTGACCTCACTTCTCAAACACTCCACATTTGCATCTAGCCCATACCTGGTTCAGCATGAGCTCATCTTCACTCCAGGTGATTTTCTGGTGCTAACAGCAATTTTGGGCTCGAGTAACATGCAGAGCATCACTCTAAACCCAGACAACCGTGTCAAATAGGAAGAGAAAAAATATCTCTGGTCCCCACCCTCTGTTGGCTCTTCCAACCACATCAAACCACTGCATCTAAGAACATGAAGACTGGATTGCATGAAGTGCATCCTTCCCTCCTGTTCCTTGCTTCCCTGATTCTTTTTCTGTTGTGCTCTCAAGAGAGATCCTGCCACACAGGAAAGGTCCTGCAAGTGCAGCAGGTCCTCCTAGAGGGTTATGAAACTCCCCCAAAATTCCTGCTGGGCTGACGTGCCAAGGTCATGAGAATGAATGACAAGTGGCTGTTTGCATCAGACATCTGAACGTAAGGAAAGAGGTTTTGGAAAAGGATAGCTTTTGTTCTTTTATGTTATGTTGTGGCTGAGTAAGTAATATAAAAGAGACATCACATATATAGAGATGGCAACATAAAGTGGGACTTGGCTGGGGTAATCTTAGAGGTGTACATCAGAGCTTGTCACCCTGGGATCCCTCACAGTCATCAGAGAGAAATCATCACTGTTATAATGGAATTCACTTCATCTGCATGGTATGAACCGAGCCCTGGAAGTGTGTATTCATCTTTTATTGGCTCTAAAGGGAGTGCTGAGAGCTAGCTCTTCAACAGGACAAATCCTGCTTCGCCATCCACAGATCTCCAGAAGCAAGTCTGGGAGTCTCAGTCATTCTGATGGGGTGAGCTGGGAGAGAGTGGTTGCAATTGTCTGTCTGTGTTAGTCTGGCTTCAAGGGCCAGTTTCTTGTGAGTGCAGCTTAGTTAGGAAATGTTCCTGGCTAGGATTTGGGTCCTGGCTGCTTTCTTCACCCACACATCATGATGCAGCGCTGGGCCTCTGTGCCTGAGCTCTCTCTTCCCACTGGTCCTCAGCTGATATTCCAGGTGCAAATGTTAAGCAGCAGGCAGCAGAGAGCAGATTTTGTTGATGGGGGATTTAGTCACAGTCTTTAACGTGTTCGTCCTTGAAATGCACTTGGAAAACACTCACATCTTCTGTCTCAGGCAATCAAAAGAGGGTCTCACGCTGACCTCCCACCAGATTGCACTTGACTTAAGTGGTTGACTTGTGCTCCCTGTCCCCTCCAGGAAACCATCTCCCCGCGGTTGGGAACAGCAGCCTGTTTGCTCTTGCTCTCGTAAACTTTGTAAGTTGGTTGAATGAACTCCTAAGACCAACCCCCTCATGGCATTTTAGCACTTCATACCCAGTGGGTTTATAACCTTCCCATACCCTGGGTTATGTCTGGATCCTTTGATCACAAATATGGTCAGGAATCAATGAGCGTGAGCACTGAGCAAGATTTAGGAGTGAAGGTTGTGTTTACTGAGAAGTCGGGATTTTTCAGTAATGGCGAGAAAGGCACAACAGTATAAAATGGCAAAAGAGAAAGTTAAGCTTCCACTTAACAGGAATAAGGTCTCTCCTGGCAGCTTCAGCATCTCGGAGGGTTTTCTCTTAAATCCCAACTTCTGTCTCTGAACAGAAGGCAATGCCTGTATTGCAGCAGGACCTGCCACCCTTCTCCGATGCAGCATGATCACACCTCTTCTGGCTAGAGGCTGTGAGCACGGAAGGACCAGAGCGGTTGTCTTCAGAGGTGAAGAGAAGATCAAGGTTGCCCAAGGTAGACAGCTGCCTCTCCCTATCATGGCTCATCCCCGGGCTTCAGAGGATGCTGAGTCCAGCAGAGGCGACCCAAGGCACAACCCCTGAGCAAAGGTGCTTCTCTTCCTAACTGCAACACAGAGTTTCCTCTGGAGCGATTCTACATGGCCAGCAGAGGAAGTGGGTTGGTGCAGAGACGGTTGGATATCATCAGTCTCCTTGTGGGGGGAAGGTGAGGGACTAAAAGGAGAAAATGGTCTGTCACAGAAAACTGCAACTGCCTGTCAAAGTCCCCGATAAGGGCAATTGTCTGCTGAAGGCCTTGTAAAAAATGGTGTCTCTCCAACATCTGGGTTGTCAGCTCGTCGCTGACAGGAGGAAATGTGGAACCTGCCGGAGGGCTCTGAGGCTCTGTTGGCCCTGAGGCACTGACAAGGAATCCAAGGTCCCCATGCAGATTGGGGAGATACCCCCCTCTGCTTCCCATGCAAATTAGGGAGACACCTCCATCGCCTCTTATGCTAATTAAAGGAAGTTAATGGAGACCTGAGAACTTTTCTCTATAAAAGATGAAATATCAATGGGAAGCGGTGCTCACGCCGGCCATCTGAGGATCACAGCTTCAAGGAGAAAGCATCACTGAATCCAAGAGCAGTGATATAATTCTGGAATCTTTTCTGTCTTTTCTTGTTTCTCTTCTTGAGTTTCCTATCCCCTTTTCTCTTTCCCTCTTTCTCTCTGTCCCTCTGACTGTATTTCTCTGGAACATAAGGGTAACACCACCACAAGCTTTAGTATTAAAAGGTGATTCCAACTCCTTTTGGGGCTTGTTCAGCCAGTTTTCCATGAGAAGCCTCGTTGTGATAAGTGACTGCCGTTGTAACACTGATAAGCGATTGCAAGGGTCTGTATAAGCCGTTGCAGGTCTATAGTATTGCTGGTAGTTGTGGTATCGATAGCACTGATAGGTACTTGCAAGTTTTATAAGCCGTTGCTGGTCTCTTGTATTGTTGGTAATTCTGGTATTGTTGCATCATTGGTAGTTGTCTCGTCATTGTGAGGTTTGGTGTTGTCAGTGGGTGATGGTATTGTCCTGAGGTTTCTTTGCCGGGTCACTTATCTTTTGTAATTCCTCTACATCCTACATTTCACATTTTACGTTCTACATTTCACATTTTATATACATTTGCTTTTTACCCAAAGATTAAAGTTAAAAGCTAGTATTCGATTGTTTGGTGTCATCTCGCCTGAGTTTGCCCCAAGGGGATCCACAGAAGCTCCATGAACACCACTCATCCCACGCAGGGTGGTTCATGAGCCGAGTCGCGACAGGGGAGATGAGCTGATGGGGTCTCATCTGGTTCATGTCGATATCCCAGAGCAGTCTGAACCAGAGATCTGGAAACATGCACTCCTCGTGGCTATCTGAGGTATGCAGTGTGGTTTTTGTGGCTTTGGGCTGTGGAAGAACTTCAATGTACAACTCTCAGGACCAGGGAATTTGGCCATCTACTGCTTTGTTATGATTTCCCGGACAATATCTGAGTGCAACCCCACAGGGGAGAGGGGGAGAAGATGTGAGAATCATCTACCTCGGGTCATAGGAATGTTAGTTGGAAACATCAGCTGGAGGACTCGAATTCAACCTCCTGCTTGAAGCAGAAGCGCTGTCAGCTCTAGATCGTGTTAGCTGTGGTTTCATCCTGCTAAGCCCTGAGTCACCTCCACAACTCACCATTTCTCATTTCCCAACCACCGCTCACAGCACTGTACTACCTGCCTAGAGACATTTTTTATCCTGCTGTCCAGCCTCCACCTCCCAAGCCACAGCAGCCAACAGCACTGGCTGCTGCCCTGTTTTACGGTGTCTGGCTCTACCACAAAGAGCTTGACTTCGTTATCTTTGCCCTTCCGAGTAGCTGTAGGCAGCTGTTGGGCTGTCCTTCAGCCTCCTCTTTGCCAGATGCAACAAGCCTGAATCCCTCCCCTTATTTTCCTAAGACATGTGCCCCACACCTCTGTCACCTTCGTAGCACATTTCATGACAGCTTCAAACCAGCCAAGTGTCCCCAGGATTTGGGAGTCCATGTGCATGGCGAAATGTGGGGCCTGATACATAAACCTCTGCCAGGAAGACAAATCCAAGGAGGCTTCATCAAGAGGTTGTGTTCCTAAGTAAAGACATTTCATCTTCTTAAAAATATTCCTGTACAAAACCACGGCATGGGTTAGCTTCCATGCAGACCAGCCTGTTCATGAAATCAAAGCACGGTTGCGAGTGATGCTCGAGTTTACGAAGAGGTGTGCTTTTATCACTGTGCGGTGGAAGGAAGGGAATCCCAAAAATTCAGCTTCCAGAGCTGCTTCAGTGTCTCAGGGCTTCGTGAGGAAGAACTGCAGGGTGTGAGACCCTTGCCAGCCCCACCTTCTCTCTTTGATTTCCCTCACTGTCCTCAAGACCAGCAGCCAACCAGCCCAGCACATCTGCTTGGTGCTGCTGCTTTTCTCCAGATCAAGTTTGCACCTTGCTGCAGGGGAGTGATGTGATGCCCACACAGGTGAGCAAAGCCTGGCACAGGGGGCAAAGGGATGTGCTCCAAGCTTGCAGGGGAAGGGCATTTCCTCACCGAATCGCCCTGGCAGGCTGTGCTGAAGGCTGCGGTTGAGTATTTTGGCCAGCAGCAAAGCTGCCGTGTTGCTACATTGAATGAGGGAGCAGCAAACTGGAGGGATGGATGAAAGGGGTCTCACGAGCCCCAGAAAAAGCAAAAGGACAGATCCCAGATCTGTCTAGACCTCCCCTTCGGTGCTAATCTTTCATGACCCAGCCCATGCGAGGAGGCATTGCTGGGAAGATCTAGCCAGGAGTGACCCATGCCTGCTGACCCGATGGCGTGTGGTCCCTCCTTTTCCTCTCGCGAGCACACACCTGCTCCATCCCTGACCTCACTGCCAGGATTTCCCCATTGATTCGACACTTGCCTTTTTCAGTGCAGCACCATGACAGCAGTAAGAAGCCAGCCCTCCCCACCCTGACTCATGGGGTTCAGTTCCTTGAACTTTGAGCAAACCATTTTTTTTTTCTCTGGGGAAACTCATCTGCCTGACACAGCCTAGACGGCATCTGCAACCACTTCTAGTCCACAGCAGGCATTAAGACACAGAATTGCTCTGCTGATTTTCATCCCACAGTGCAAGAGCTGAGCTTCTTCCTGGGCACGTGGGAAAGAGCTGCTTTGACACCTGGAGACGTGACCCCAGTGACGGTGTGCCTCGGCCTGCAGTGCTGGTCCCGATGTACCCCAAACCAGGCTCACCAAGAGGGGTGTGGATGTGTTGCACAAGGCTCTAAAGCATCTGAAAGTCAGACATCTGTGACCAGGCTATCAGCTTTGACTGCCTTTCTACTCAACAGAGAAAGAAACACTTTAATTTGAGCCATTTTACAGGTTTACATTTTACATTTGCTTAATTTGGGCTAACACAGACTCATCTCTGGAGGCACCTTTTTCTCTCCGTTGACTATAAAGGGCAGGTTTGGAAATCTGTTTTGCAAATGCCTGAGCTGGGGTGAATGAATCCCATACAGAGAGATTTGGGGGTTGGGTATCTCTTTTTATTTCTTCCTTTGTCAGATTTTTTTCTATGAGGTTATTTTAAGATTTCCATGGTTCATAGATAGGTACAAACGCAGCGCTGTTATTTTCCTTCTCCATCAACAGAACATCACTGCTTTTGCCATCTGCGTTTTCCCCCTGCTCCCAGGCAAATACCTCCCCAGTGGACCCCGTGCTGCTGCATGAGAACCAGAGAGTGACAATGACAGACTGGGTTTTGGCCTCCAAAGCTGAATGAAACTGAGAGAGTGAAAGTAACCACAGACAACCCAGCGGCTCTCAGCTGGGGATTATTTGTAGCAGGGTGATGCTTCATCAGTGACAAGGAGGAGACCCCACTGTTACCTGACTGTTACCTGCTCTGCATGCACAGGGACTGTGGCACCCAGTCTGGTGGAGTTAACGTGACTGATGTTACCCAGATCATGTGCCAGCTTTTTCAGCTGAACTGTAGTATATCAGGAACACCACTTGACCCTTCTGGGAAAGGATGGATTGAACACATTTGCCTCCAAAATGCAAGAATGGCCTTAAATCAGCATTTAGTATGTTGCATATAAGAATACCTCAAGGTACATTACTGCATCCAGATGTGGGGCCCCCAGCATAAAAAAGACACAGACCTGTTGGAGCGAGTCCAGAGGAAGCCACAAAGATGGTCAGTGGGCTGGAGCACCTCCCCTATGAGGACAGGCTGAGAGAGATGGGGTTGTTCAGCCTGGAGAAGAGAAGGCTCCAGGGAGACCTTCTATCAGCCTTATATCAGGGTCTACAGGAGAGATAGGGAGGGACTCTTGACCAGGGAGGTGGAGTGATAGGATAAAGGGTTATGGTTTTCAGCTGAAAGAGGGTAGATTTAGATTAGATGTTAGGAAGAAACGTTTTGACTGTGAGGGTGGTGAGGCTGTGGCCCAGGTTGCCCAGAGAAGCTGTGGATGCCCCATCCCTGGAGGGGTTCAAGGCCAGGCTGGATGAGGCTTTGGGCAACCTGCTCTAGTGGAAGGTGTCTGTTCATGGCAGGGGGGTTGGAAGTCGATGATCTTCAAGGTCCCGTCTAACCCGAATCATTCTATGATGCTGTTCTATGATTATCATGAGCAAGGTTCATTTCAGGCGAACAGTTTCACCACAGTTGCTTGGCACAGTAACACAAGGCACAATCCCTGGGCAAAGAGATTTCTTCCTAATTAGAAATGGGGCTTTTCCGTTTCTTATTGGACAGCTGTTATGCGATTTATCAGCTCATAGTACCATCAAGTGTCCATCTCCTGCCATGGAGTGCAACACGACATGGACACGGAGTCTACACCCTGCTCCCTGCCCCGTTCGTTCTGCTCCTTTCAGCAGGATGGGTTACCTGCGAGACCCTTGCAGAGTGAATTCTTTGCATGCCAACCGCGCCTTTGTCCCAGAAAGTAGCAACTGTGTTGTACCTTACCCTACAAAGTTTCTTATGATATGATAACTTCTGGTAGGATGGAAACGTTACTTTAGAGAAACTAATTACCCCCAGTTTAGAGAAACTAATTACACCAAACTAATTCTCCCACACCTGGTCAGAGTTTGCTGGATGTCTGATCCCTGAGCCTGGCTGTCTGATACCTCAGCTCCTATCACAAGGAGGGTGATCCAAAACTAAGCAAACAAAACCCTGCTAGTAAATTTACATGAGCACCATCTTCGTCTAAGTTCAGGGATAGGGAGCCTAGTGATTAGATGCAGGTCATTTCCTTCCTTTTCCTGGTTTTACCTATTTGCAGACCTCACGAGAGCTGGGATGTTCCTCCTATCCTTGCTTGTCTTCCTTCTTTCCACCTTCCTGACACCCTTTATCCTTTGCTGTCATCATTGGCTGTGTTGGCCAGAATGTCTTTGTAGGATAATCCTTACAGGGTCTCAGCAATCCTTGGGCTCTTTGCTTTCCCTGTCCCAGGATGAATCACAGGATCGCTGGAGCAGTGAGGCTGGCAGGGACCTCTTGAGATCCTCTAGAGCAAGTTTTCCAGGTCTGTGTCCAGCTGGGTTTTGGTACCTCCAGAGATGGAGACTTCACAATGTCTCTGGGCAACCTGAGCCACCCTACACCCACACACCCTTCCTGAGGAGCTGAGGGACAAGCCAGCAGCACCTCAGCAGTGATACTGAATGAGGAGAGGAAGGAACTACACTCTGTATATGGGCAGGGAGAAAAAGGGAAAAAAGGCACAGCCCCTCCAGTCTCAGTGAGAAGTTCTGATGTCCTTGCCCACGGGCTGTCACCCAGCCTGCCCCTCCAGAGCAGTCAGGACAAGGACTCCTCCCTGAGACCTCCCTCCAAGGGTAGGCAGCAAAGCAAAGGAACTGGAGGGTCTGCTGGCCTCTTTCTCCCTTTTATCAGAGGAGGAGGTGCTCTGAGACAGAGCTGGAAAACCGCGAGAGGAGGAAGCAGGACGGATGCTGCACAGGGCACGTGGCCAAAGCTCCCGAGCCTTTTACACCTGGGATGTGAAGTGGGGCTTATTGCCGGGGACAGCCACTGTGAAACAGAGAAACTTGCCCCCTGCCATAGAGCTGGGTCAACACATCCTCCAGATCCCCCAGAGTGAGGAGCTGGACCTCATTCTTGTCATTCTCGGCAATGACCGCCCAAGTCTTCCTCTGGTTGGTGTCCACCTCGCAGCAGGCACTAGACCAGAGGTAACTCGGTTTGTTAACTCTCCCCTTGGCGATGTAGTTGTTCCCAGGCACGGCTCCCACGATGACGTATGTGGTGTTACATCCCTGGGTCCTCCTGATCATTGTTTGTTGCTCGTAGTTGTTCCAGGCCCCTCCGTTGAGCTTCTCATCCTGGGGCACTATGTTGGTGAGGGTGAAGGTAGCTGTCCTGCTGCTGGAGTCAGGGTGATGGCCACTGGGGTTCAAATGGCCACGGTTCAAACCCGTCAGGTTCTTGTAGTCTTGGAGGATAGCTTGGCTCTGGCTGAGTTGTTCACTGCTGACGTTGAAATGATTTAAGAGGGTCCACTCTCTTTCCATAGTTTTGGGATAAGCTGTACCCATCAGCTGGAGAGGTAGAAAGGAAAAGGTGTTAGCATTGGGGATGGGAGTAATGGAGCAGGTTTCCCTGGAGCAGAAGTCTCTGAGTGCTGAGCACTCTTTTATGAGTGCTCTTGATTTGACTTGTGACCTTTGAAATCCATCCTGCAGCCTGCGGTGAGAGTGTGGGTGGATGCATGAGACAATGAGCACTTTCCACTCCCAGGTTTGAAGGGTGAGTTTGGTGAAACACCTCCCCTGTCACATCTGGTTCCCTTTCCTCCCTTCTCCACATCCCACACCTGCCCAGGGCTCTCCCAGTTCCTCCCACCCCCAATCATCACATCCAGCCTTCATCACCTGCATCTGACCACAGTGTCCTCAGCCCTGGCCTCTGCTCCACTCAGCCCCATTTCCACAAGTCCCTGGGAAAAGTTTTCATGCCTCTTGTAATCCGGCCTGCCAACAGCCTGGTGTTTTCCCAGCTGGGGCAAAACAAGCACACAGACTCCCTCTTTGAAGGTTGGGTGTCTTAGGGAGTCCTTGAGGGTGGGCAGGATGGGAAGAGGACGAGCAGAAGAGCCATGGAGCCCACGGGACTCCCAGGAGAAGAGGAGGAGGACTCATCCCCTTCTGCTTTTCTCCTGCTTTGCTCCAGATCCAAGCTTGAAGCAATGTTGGGAAGGGGAAGCATCATGTGGATGCACATCGTGCATGTCTGACTGGACTGACATTGGTCCTGCTCACTTTTCACTGCCTGAAAGATCGCTCAGTAAATTCACCCGGTGCTCACCTAACCCTCCCACCCCCAGTGCCTGTGCCTAGACTTTTCCACTGGCTCCTCTCACCCAGTTCTTATTTCTCTTCACTTCTCTCACGACACATAAAAGGCCAAATTTACTCTTCACTGGGAGCAAATAAGCTATGTCAGGGGTGCAAAGCAGCTCAGTGTGGAGATAAGAGCCCAGAATAGTTTGTCCCTCAAATTGAGCTGCTGTGAGAAGTTTTTCACCATCAGTTTTGTCCCCCACCACAGCATGGGACAGGGAGGGGGGTCTTTTGACTGGAGGGTGACATGTGGTAAGAGAGGACACTCACCTGGGGCTCAACCAGCCACGTTTTCGGTCTCTTTCCAGGTCCAGGCTGGTAGAGGTAAGCAGAGTACACGGGGATGCGCAGGTTCTTATCGTACAGGGTGGCAAAAAAATATTGGTTCTGGTAACGCTGGCAGATCCAGGCTGGGTTCTGTGGCTCCAGGGCTTGATTTGGGGGGGTTTGCCCAAAGAAGAACTGAGGGCATGAACTTTCAAAAGATGGCACCACCTCGCTGTGTCCCGACCAGAGGCAGCTCGCCAAGACCTGCAGCAGCAGCAGCAGCAGCAGCATTGCGAGGAGGATTTGCAGGGAAGGGCTCTGGCTGACCTGGAGGGAAAATGCAGAGAGAAACTCAACCAGGAGAAAGCTCATCATGGCCTGGAGTCATTTTTGTGTTTGTGGGACAAGGCGGGCAGAGAAGAGGACTATCAAAGACCAATGAGAGAACAACTTCTGTCCTCCTGGGTATGGAAAAGTCAACAGGGGAATAAGGGTGAAACGTCCAATAGGTTTTAGGTGCCCAGAGGAGGCGGCAGTGGGAGAATTTAGCCCATCTGAGGAGGGATCCAAACCCACCCCATGTCTAACCAGCTCATGCAGCAAGGCTTTCTTGGAACTGAGGCATGGCCTTGGTACAAGGCCACCTTTTCCAGCCTACCTGTTTTGGCCAGGAGCTCAGATTTTGCATTGGCACCAAAAAAAAAAAAAAAAAGCCTGAAGTGAGCCAAGGCCTGGGAGCCCCCAATTCAGAAGAGCATCTCGCTCCCTTCTGCCCTGAGGACCTTCCTGCAGCAGAGGACCTGCAGCTGGGCACACACTCTGCCCAGCCACCTGCAATGTTAAGCTGGGATTTAGTCAGGCAGGGGATTGGGAAGGGAAGGAACAGTGATGCTCTGCTTCCTGCATGTCTCCAGCCCCATCCAAGTTCACACAGACATACAGCTCTTCCACATCTCTATGCTTGCAGCAGGATTCATCTCCCAAGTGCTCCAGCTTGAGGTCCCTTCTCTCAGACAGCTGACATGGGGAAATGTGTGTCCTGCTGCTGCATTTTCGAGTTCTCCAACCCCAGACAATGAACTTAGAGACGGGGAAGGGGCCAAGGAGATGGGAGCAGCAAGCACGAGGGATGTGGTCTCTGATCTCATCAGCACCCTGGCTGCTGCTGCAGCAATGCAGACGTTGATGGGCAGCTCAGGATCCTGCTGAGCCACTTCCTTAGCTTTGCTCATTGTTTTTCCTGGACAGTAAAAGGTGCTGGTGCAGGAATGTCTGTTTCTTGAACAGAAGGAGGTCTTATTTTGTCTTTCTCAGGTCTTGATGGGATTTTCAGCAGGATCTTCCTTTTTGGAGAAAACTGCCGAGAACTTCCCTGCTCTGCTGGCAGCCATGCAGGGTGCTTTCTCTTCTTTCAGATGCACCACAGGCTTTGAGATAGCAGTGATATTTCCATTGCTAGACATTCAGCAGAGTGGTTTTCAAATAATCAGCATTTTAAGTAAGGCAGGCGGGACAAGCAGCTAAAAGAACTCCTGGGAGAGAAAGCTGCTATTGCCTCTGAAACACAAAACCTGCCTTTGGCTGGGGAGGTGTCTGCACTGAGGACTACTGACAGCCTGGAAAGTCACCTTGCACATTTAGTCCTTTCTTATTCTTTCCCCTCACCCTCATCTATCAATTTCCATTGGACTCAGGATATGGGGCTAGATATACCCTTGCTCTGACTCGAGACATCTGGTCCTTTAGCTCTGTACCAGCGCTGGATCAGGAACGTGGTGACCAGTAAGCTGAAAACTGAGAAAAGTGAAGCACAAGAGGTGCCTCAGTGCTCTCCAGAGCATGACCCTATCTGCCCCAGCTCAGGCAGAAAAGTTCCTGAAAAGCCCGTCTTCTGCACCACCCACTCCTCAAGCTGAAAATCTATCGAACTAACTTAATATCAGATATATAGAAAATAACCTACCGTGTGAAAGAGCGGCACAGGAACTTTTTTATTCACAGGACTCTGCTCAGAGCATGAGCAGAAGACTTTCAGTTGCCTCTGCTTCAGTCTGAAACTGGCTGTGACCTTAGGGCGGTTGATATATCATCACTAGGGAGGCAGAGTTGTTAAATTTCTCAAACAGGGGTTAGAGTAAGTTTGTCCAGGGTTGGAGCCAGGACCTGTGTTTTTCCAGAGGTCTTTTGCAAGGTCATAGGTGGAGTTATGGTGTTCAGTATGCTCCCCTATCACCCCTTATTGAACAGTTTGATGTGAATTTTCCAGGTGACTTGGCAACTGAAACTCAATCATGCTTACTGTTTTATGGCATTTCTGATAACCTTGAATCAAGTCTTCCCTGCAGCTGTGAGCCAAACTCTGTCAGTGGGCCAAAGCAAGACCTTGAATCTACCCTTTCCCAATGTCACACATGGAAGAGGGCTCAAACCCATCTCCCCTCTGCTTGGTGCGTGCTGTAATCAAGAGGCAGAAATTCGTAAGAGAAGTGATGCTGCCAGATCAGCTGTAGAAGTGGTGCCTGGCTGCGCTGGGCACACTCAGCTCAGGAGGAGACTCTGCACCCAGCATCTTTGGTGCATTTTGTACAACCTTTGTCAGACTCCTGTCCTGCAGACAGGCATCCAGGCACAATCCTATGCCTGGTGTTGGCTCTCAGCTAGCCAAGACCTTGCTGGATCCTAGGGAATAATTCATTCTGAAACACATGTCCAAGACAGGCAGGAGAAATTGAGATCTTGATAGACAAACAAAAAAATCCCAACCATGATAGAATCTTTTTTCGTACAATTAAACATCTCCATTCACCATCAGCCTTGTACATCTGTTCCCAAGGCTTCCCATGCTGATCGCTTCCCTGGAGCATTCTTGGCCAGCTCCAACATTTGGCTTGGGCAACAGATGAGCATCAGGAAGACTTGCAACCGCTTCAGAGCATCCCTCCAGGTTTTGGTGACATTTCCAGATGAGTGACACATTGCCAGCACTGCCCAGGGCTGCGCATCTAACGGGTTCTTGGGGATCAGCTTCTGGGAGTGCCAGCTCATAGTAGGGTAGTTTACTTCCTTTGGGAATAGCATTCTTTCTTCCAGGTTTTGATCTGAGCATCACCAAAAGTGAAATTTTTCCTGGACCCCAACTGATTTTATTGTTTTCTCAAAGACCAGGGATTAGTTCATGTGGTGACAACTTCCCAGCTTCTCTCAGTCTCTTCTGCATCTAAGTGTCTCTCCCATATCCTCCAGATCTTTGCTTTTCTGTGCTTCTTTCTGTGCTTTTTTTTTTCCTGTGCTTTTTCTGTGTTTCTTTACCAAGTAATTCCTTCCGTCCTTACCCTCCCTCATATAAAATGTTAAAAAGCTGCAAAATACACTGCACACATAAACTCTCATTTTCTCTTGGGAGGGGTGATGTTAGAGCTCAGTAACTGTATGCCACCCTTTGTCTGCTGTATTTATTCTGAAGCTTAAGGAAACACTCTAAAATGAATATTGCAGTCAATGGTGAGAAAGGAGCAAGAACTTACCTTGGAGCAGAGTCTCCAAACAAGCAGCTGAAGCGTTGCTTCGCTCTTCGCCCTGGAGAAACGGTTGTCTGATCCCTTAGGAGTCCCACTGCAATGTATACCTGGTCATAAATCTTCTCCTTTTCATAAAAGGGGAAAATCACAGAAAAGAGACGGTGTCTGTTGTTGTTATTCAGGGTAGATTCGTTCACGCTTGCCCAGAAATGGGTTGAGAATTGCTGTTTCCTCAGGATTTCTCCCACACTTGCTGACTTGCAGCATCACGTATCAGAAGCAGATAACTGTGTCTGGTGATTTCCCTTTCCCCATCCTCATTCCCCGTGGAGCACTGCCACTGCTGCTGCAGCACCTACACACATTTTTTCCAGACTTGCTTCTGGAGATCTGTGGATGGCGATGTCTCTCTTATATTACTTACTCAGCTACAACATAACAGTTCAGACGTCTGATGCAAACAGCCCCTCGTCATTCATCCTCATGACCTTGGCACGTCAAGGAATTTTGGGGGAGTTTCATAGCCCTTTAGGAAAGGACATGCTGCACTTGCAGAACCTTTCCTGTGTGGCAGGATCTCTCCTGAGAGCACAACAGAAAAAGAATCAGGGAAGCAAGGAACAGGAGGGAAGGATGCACTTCATGCAATCCAGTCTTCATGTTCTTAGATGCAGTGGTTTGATGTGGTTGGAAGAGCCAACAGAGGGTGAGGACCAGAGATATTTTTTTTCTTGCTATTTGACAGGGTTGGCTGAGTTTAGAGTGATGCTCTGCATGTTACTCAAGCCCAAAATTGCTGTTAGCACCAGAAAATCACCTAGCGTGAAGATGAGCTCATGCTGAACCAGGTATGGGCTAGATGCAAATGTGGAGTGGTTGAGAAGTGAGGTCAAAAGCTGTTTGTGCAGGGGACACACTCTGAGTGAGACCTCCTGCTAGACCAAGAGCTGGCTCATGGGTGCGATGGAGCAAGTAAAGAGTCTGCTTATGCCCCCCCTGTGCTGACTCTTCTCGTTGTGATGCAGGTTTACGCTGTGACACTCCCCTTTCAGCCCGAATAGATGACATCAGGGGACTGAGCACAACCCAGCAGGAGCTGTGACCCTTCCTTTGTGGCTTGGTTTTCAGCTGGAGACACCACTTCATGGAACATGGCCATTGCCAATAGACCAAGAACTGGCTCATGGGTGCGATGGAGCAAGATAGATATTAGGAAGAAATTTTGTACAGTGGGGGTGGTGAGGCACTGGAAAGTGCTGCCTGAATGCCCCTGCCTGCAGCACAGTAGTGTGATAAAGGTTGTACGAGATGCACCGAAGATGCACCAAAGATGCTGGGTGCTGGGTACCACTTCTACAGCTGATCTGGCAGCATCACTTATCTTATGAATTTCTGCCTGTTGATTACAGCATGCACCAAGCAGGTGGGAGTTGGGTTTGTGCCCTCTTTTGTGTGCAACCTTGGGAAAGAGTAGATTCAAGGTCTTATTTTGTCCCACTGACAGAGTTTGGCTCACAGCTGCAGGGAAGACTTGATTCAAGGTTATCAGAAATGCCATAAGACACCTTGCACGAGTCAGTTTCAGTTGCCAAATGTGACCATGTGCCCCCCCCCAACCTGACCCTTATCTCTTGCAACCCTGTTCAAGTGATAACCACCAGTGGTGGTCATCATGGATGTGTCTGGTTGCAACGGCTGCATCCGGCTCTGCGTAGTTTGGGGGAGACAGATAACAACACAATACCAAGGGCTATCTTGCACATCTTGCTCAACAGCTGAGGGCTAGCTGAGCTTGCACTAACTGAAATTTGGCTAGTATGCAAATAAGTCAATCATCTTCCTCCATAAATAGTGGACAGCCCAGGGCTCATTGAACTCTTCTGCAGGGCAGAGGCTGTACACCAGCATCTCCCCTTGAGTCCCTGCTCAAGGTTGGTCCTTGAGGCTGAGAGATTCCCTGCTGCGACTGATTCTTGGTAAGTGATCAACAACATGCTAAACTACGAAATCTTCGCTAAGTGAAGTAAAGGATTGATTGTGCATATATATGTTCCTTAAGACATAAACTGTTGACCAAGTCTGGGACTAGGAATGGATCCAGGTGCACCTTGGCTCCTCTCTGAGAAGGAGTTTGGAGAGCAAGGGGGTCCTTTCTGAACCTCGTGATTCAAGGGGAGGGTCTCCCTGACAGTTTTGTCTGACACTGTCCTCTATGCAGTAAATATTCAAGTGCACCTTGCCATCGAATCTTTTTAAATCATTGTCGCATTAACCTTTGAACTTGGTATCTCACTCTTTTGTCTAAATAAATACATTGCTGCTTCTCTCGTGTGAGTGAAGTGCATAACTGACTCTGACTGCTTCCGCGACACCAAGTCACCTGGGAAATTCACATCAGACTGTTGAATGAGGTGCAAGGGGAGAGCTTATTGAATGCCATACCTCCACCCATGACCTTGGAAAAGACCTCTGGAAAAACACAGGTCCTGGCTCCAACCCTGGACAAACTCCCCTGTCAGACTGAACCCCAGCTCAGCATTGCAGGTGGCTGGGCAGATTATGTCCCCAGCTGCAGGTCCTCTGCTGCAGGAATGTCCTCAGAGCAGAAGGGAGCGAGATGCTCTTCTGAAACAGGGGAGTTGTTCCCTCCTTAGTCTCTCACAGTCCCCTCCTCTGCCTGCCTTGTCCCACAAGCACAAAAATGACTCCAGGCCATGATGAGCTTTCTCCTGGTTGAGTTTCTCTCTGCATTTTCCCTCCAGGTCAGCCAGAGCCCTTCCCTGCAAATCCTCCTCGCAATGCTGCTGCTGCTGCTGCTGCAGGTCTTGGCGAGCTGCCTCTGGTCGGGACGCAGCGAGGTGGTGCCATCTTTTGGAAATTCATGCCCTCAGTTCTTCTTCCGGCAAACCCCTCCAAATCAAGCCCTGGAGCCGCAGAACCCAGCCTGGATCTGCCAGCGTTACCAGAACCAGTATCATTTTGCCACCCTGTACGATAAGAACCTGCGCGTCCCCGTGTACTCTGCTTACCGCTACCAGCCTGGACCTGGAACGAGACCAAAAACGTGGTTCGTTGAGCCCCAGGTGAGTGTCCTTTCTTATAGTAGGTCACCCTCCAGTCACTAAAAAATGACCTGCAGCATTTAACTTCTTTCCTCCCACCCCCCCACACATGCAAATGGACGCACTGGATGGGGTTCATCCCTTCTGCCTTCAAACACGTTCACCACATGATTCCTCTGGTGTGTTTGAGACATAAGGAGGAGGATAAGATGAGACATATCCAAAAAGTGTCCATTTCTCCACATTGGCCTTACAGGAACATTTATCAAATTATGTGACATTATTACATCACAATATTTTACATTACATTGAAGGCAAATTACCCTCCCCCCTCCCAGCCACGGGTCCCATGCTGTGGTGGGGGACCAAATGAATGGGAGGAACATCCAACAGCAGCTCGATTTAAGGGCCCAGCTATGCTGGGCTTTGATCTCCACTTCTCCCTGAGCTGCTTTGCACCCCTGACATAGCTTATTTGCTCCCAGTGAAGAGTAAATTTGGCCTTTTATGTGTTGTGAGAGAATTGAAGAGAAACTCAGAACTGGGTGAGAGGAGCCAGTGGGAAAGTCTAGGCACAGGCACTGGGGGTGGGAGGGTTAGGTGAGCACCGGGTGAATTTACTGAGCGATCTTTCAGGCAGTGAAAAGTGAGCAGGACCAGTGTCAGTCCAGTCAGACATGCACGATGTGCATCCACATGATGCTTCCCCTTCCCAACATTGCTTCAAGCTTGGATCTGGAGCAAAGCAGGAGAAAAGCAGAAGGGGATGAGTCCTCTTCTCCTGGGAGTCCCGTGGGCTCCATGGCTCTTCTGCTCATCCTCTTCCCATCCTGCCCACCCTCAAGGACTCCCTAAGACACCCAACCTTCAAAGAGGGAGTCTGTGTGCTTGTTTTGCCCCAGCTGGGAAAACACCAGGCTGTTGGCAGGCCGGATTACAAGAGGCATGAAAACTTTTCCCAGGGACTTGTGGAAATGGGGCTGAGTGGAGCAGAGGCCAGGGCTGAGGACACTGTGGTCAGATGCAGGTGATGAAGGCTGGATGTGATGACTGGGGGTGGGAGGAACTGGGAGAGCCCTGGGCAGGTGTGGGATGTGGAGAAGGGAGGAAAGGGAACCAGATGTGACAGGGGAGGTGTTTCACCAAACTCACCCTTCAAACCTGGGAGTGGAAAGTGCTCATTGTCTCATGCATCCACCCACACTCTCACCGCAGGCTGCAGGATGGATTTCAAAGGTCACAAGTCAAATCAAGAGCACTCAAATTCTTTTGAGCTTTTTTTTTTTGTAACCCCTTGTGCTTGTACGGAAGCGACAGCTTTATGCTTTCTCTCTGATTCATGCATTTTCATACACAGAGATGACAAATAAAAGAGTGCTCAGCACTCAGAGACTTCTGCTCCAGGGAAACCTGCTCCATTACTCCCATCCCCAGTACTAACACCTTTTCCTTTCTACCTGTCCAGCTGATCAGCAGCAAATTTTCCAAGGATATGAAAACTGAGGGTGATATCATAAAGAAGTACCACATCAAATTACAGCAAATTGCCCAGAGCCAGGCTATCTTTAATGACTACAGGAACCTGAAAGGTTTGAGCCGTGGCCATTTGAACCCCAGCTGCCACCACCCCAACGCCAGCAGGCCGGCTACCTTCACCCTCACCAACATAGTGCCCCAGGATGAGAAACTCAACATGGGTACCTGGCAAACTTATGAGGTGGAAACAATGGCAAACAAGAGCCAGGGATGTACAACCACCTACATCGTCGTGGGAGCCGTGCCTGGGAACAACTATATCCCCAGTGGGAGGGTTAATATACCGAGCCACATCTGGTCGAGTGCCTGCTGTGAGCTGGGACCCAACCAGAGGAAGACTTGGGCGGTCATTGCCGAGAATGACAAGGATAGGGTCCAGCTCCTCACTCTGGGGGATCTGGAGGATGTGTTGACCCAGCTCTATGGCAGGGGGCAGGTTTCTCTGTTTCACAGTGGCTGTCCCCGGCAATAAGCCCCACTTCACATCCCGGGTGTAAAAGTCTCGGGAGCTTTGGCCACGTGCCCTGTGCAGCGTCCGTCCTGCTTCCTCCTCTCGCGGTTTTCCAGCTCTGTATCTCAGAGCACCTCCTCCTCCAATAAAAGGGAGAAAGAGGCCAGCAGACCCTCCAGTTCCTTTGCTTTGCTGCCCACCCTTGGAGGGAGGTCTCAGGGAGGAGTCCTTGTCCTGACCGCTCTGGAGGGGCAGGCTGGGTGACAGCCCATGAGCAATGACATCAGAACTTCTCACTGAGACTGGAGGGGCTGTGCCTTTTTTCCCCTTTTTCTCCCTGCCCATATACAGAGTGTAGTTCCTTCCTCTCCTCATTCAGTATCACTGCTGAGGTGCTGCTGGCTTGTCCCTCAGCTCCTCAGGAAGGGTGTGTGGGTGCGGGGTGGCTCAGGTTGCCCAGAAATGTTGTGAAGTCTCCATCTCTGGAGGTACCAAAACCCAGCTGGACACAGACCTGGAAAACTTGCTCTAGAGCATCTCAAGAGGTCCCTGCCAGCCTCACTGCTCCAGCGATCCCGTGATTCATCCTGGGACAGGGAAAGCAAAGAGCCCAAGGATTGCTGAGAGCTTGTAAGGATTATCCTACAAAGACATTCTGGCCAACACAGCCAATGATGACAGCAAAGGATAAAGGGTGTCAGGAAGGTGGAAAGAAGGAAGACAAGCAAGGATAGGAGGAACATCCCAGCTCCCGTGAGGTCTGCAAATAGGTAAAACCAGGAAAAGGAAGGAAATGACCTGCATCTAATCACTAGGCTCCTATCCCTGAACTTAGACGAAGATGGTGCTCATGTAAATTTACTAGCAGGGTTTTGTTTGCTTAGTTTTGGATCACCCTCCTTGTGATAAGAGCTGAGGTATCAGACAGCCAGGCTCAGGGATCAGACATCCAGCAAACTCTGACCAGGTGTGGGAGAATTAGTTTGGTGTAATTAGTTTCTCTAAACTGGGGGTAATTAGTTTCTCTAAAGTAACGTTTCCATCCTACCAGAAGTTATCATATCATAAGAAACTTTGTAGGGTAAGGTACAACACAGTTGCTACTTCTGGGACAAAGGCGCGGTTGGCATGCAAAGAATTCACTCTGCAAGGGTCTCGCAGGTAACCCATCCTGCTGAAAGGAGCAGAACGAACGGGGCAGGGAGCAGGGAGTAGACTCCGTGTCCATGTCGTGTTGCACTCCACGGCAGGAGATGGACACTTGATGGTACTATGAGCTGATAAATCGCATAACAGCTGTCCAATAAGAAAGATGGCAGTTACTGTGCCAAGCAACTGGGGTGAAATCATCCTCCTGAAATGAACCTTCTCATGATCATGACATTGTAATACCAAAACACACCTCCATCCCAAGGTTACCCACCCCCAAGGCACAACCTCTCCTCCTTGAGCATGTGCGCTCCATGTTATTGACTGTATCTTTAGGAGCAAAGAAAGAGAAATTTACAGCAATCGGTAACAAAGATACTGAGTGACTAAAGTCACTCGAGCTCCACATAGCTACAGAGAAACAGTACAAAAATAGATCGATGAAGGGATAAAGTTAGGCAAGACCCAATCGTAACTTTTGGGATCAGTTGATCGGCTGAGCCTCTCTTCTCCCCCATAGGGATGCCTGTTGGGTAAGAACCTCTTTGTATACACATTAAATAATCAATTTACGCTAGCAGTTACTAACAACTAAAGCTTGATTATATATTATTTTTGCAGTCTGTCTGCTATCAGCGGCAGTCTCTGGACCTTACACTGTCATGATCTGTATTTTATACAATAAAATTTGCTTTGCATAAGTTTCCGTAATCTTGAATAATTGTAATACGGGATTTTCCTTAGTGATCCTGTCACTGTGGCTTCCTGAATAGATTATTTGAATCATCCTCCGATACAGTGGGCTGTTCAGTGGGGTCCTCATACAGGGTGCTGGCAGGCTGCATGGGCACAAGGGCCTCGATTTTTTTGGGAAACTGACAGGCTGATCAAATATAAAGGGTTTGAGGAAACCCCCCTTCTTAACGTGACACCAGTCAAAGATAAATTTCTGTGATGCACTAGTTGGATAATTTCATTCTCTCCTCTGCTTCTGAACATTTTCTGCAGATTTAGGTTTAGCTGATTTTGTGACATATTCAATGGGTGTAAAAGATCAACATGCGCCATATGATTTAATTTCTGAGTTGTTTACAATATTAATTATTTGTTCCAGTGCTGGGTCATAGGATGGCCTTATATATAAACCAGAACTTCCCACTGAGATTTCCACTACTAGTAGTGCCGTAGTCGCTACAGCATCCTGGCAGGAGGTAGGCTGTCCAAATCCAATCTGAGATGCCCTAACACCTACAGAGTCTTTTCCATCAAACTCCAGTTACTTTTCCTATCAATGTCCATGACCGAAGTGGATCATGGTGCAGATGGCTCATACAAACTGTCTCACTTCAGAGATACCAGCCTGAGCCTCAGCTTCTCTGCTCGGGACCTGTTCGTCAGCCTACTGAATCTCAACACTCACCCAGGACAAACCTCTTTGGAGGCTGCACAGAAACATGGGGTGGGGTTCAGAAGCAGAGCCAGATACCTACAGGCAGGTGTTTCCATGTGCGCTGAGCGTCTAAGCTCTGACTGCAGCCAGCATAGATCCAGGCATGGCTCAGCTGCATAAACCTGGGCCACTGGAGATGCCCTGAGGTATGCAAGACATCCAGTGGGGTTGGCTGAACCACCACAGGATCTTGGGGATGTCCATACCCACCTGGACCCACAGCCAGAGGCCAGGCAAGTTCCCCAAGGGCATCTCCAGTGGCTCTGGACACCTGAGTGCAGGTAACTGGGTCCCACTGCAGACCACTGGACAGTTCCCAGTGGCATCACGGATTTCTGCTCTTGTCATCTCCAGCTGCCACGGGTGAGACCAGCAGCAGCACTCGCTTGTGCCAGCTGTGTTGCTCAGTGAGGTAGGAGAATCTTTTGCTTTTTAGGAGGACAAGGTAGGAATATGACTCACACCCCCCTTTGACAGATAGCCCCCCATGGTCCCAGGTCCCCTACCCAGATGGATTTTTGCTCCTGGATTCAAATGCTGACCCAACCGACCGATGGGGTGAAACCATCAGCATCATTGCAGGTTGAGGGAGCTCTGCAGACACCTCTGGGGTTGCTCATGGGGCTTCCTCTGACTCACTCAACCACTTCCTCGCACCCTCTGGGGCTTGAAACCACACTCATCCTCCCTGCTGCCTGTCCCATGCCCCACCACCCCAGCTTCCCAGGCTCTGCCGGAATCCCCCACTCCCCAACCAACCCCATGAGTCACCTCTCCACCAGCTCCCTGGGCTCTCCCCAGGACCTTTACCCCTGGCAGTACCCAGAAATGCCCTCCTCTCCACAGCAAGCATGTGAAATACATAGGAAACAAAAAACAACAAAAAAAATCAGCTTGGAGGCTGCCTTACAGCAGATATCAGGGGTGCCCACACAGCACCCCATTTTGGAACTGAGCAGAGGGCTGCCCCAGCCCTATGGTCCCCAGCTCCAGGGGCATCCTTCCAGGCAGCTTTCATCTGTGATTTATTCTGTTTTCTGCTGCCCGTGGCTGTGAGTGGGGCATAGGGATATAGCCCTCTGGTGAGCCCGGAGCTGCTCCGTGCATCCTGTGTGTGCTGTCAGTAGGGTGGGAAGCTCCTCTGGCTGCTGGGAAGATACAGCTGCACTGAGTTGGGAAGGTAATTTTGCAGTTTGCTTTGTGTCCGTCCGTCTTTGGGGAGAGCTCTGGGCACTAGTGGGTCACTGGGATTTTGGACACAAAGGAAAAGTGATTTTGCCCAGGAGCTGTGAGGGGATGCTGGGAACTAGTCCCATTAGCCTATTGCTCATGGTGTCACTCGCTTGAGTTGTTTGGGCGGGCGTGCAGCTCGCAGACAGCCCTGCCGCTGTCTAAGCTCACTTCATTGCAAAGGGCTGGATCACAGAGGTTGCTCAGTCTTCCAAAAACACCGATGGTGGTTCACGCTCTTTAAACTGAACAGTGTGTTGTCACATCCTGTCCCAAAAAAAGAAGGAAACAGGAAAATCAAGAGAGTGGCATCATCTGGCCTCTGCTTGAGAAAGCAGCTGGGCAAAACTCCTTTGATGCATCCAGATATTGAGCAGCTGTAACATTTTGCAAGTAAATACAATATGCTTATTTCTGGGAAATGAGGCTCAAAGCCATAGAGGGTGTTTCTGGAGTCTCACAGGAAGTCCCACCAGGAATTTCCTGTCTTCAGTTAAATGTGAATCTATAAAAAGGAAAAAAAAAGAATCATTCCACTAACCTGACTGCTTTATCTTTCTGGAAGGTATTAGAAGAGAGGAATGTTCAGTTTATTGAAAAACAAACATCATCTCTATTGCCACATGATATGCATTGTTGTTGCAAGGTTCACCAAATAATGTCGAAAGCCTGGAGACTTGGAAAAACTGTTCTCCCTCTTGAGTCTTCGTCCAAATATGTGAAACGTTATTGTTGGCCAGTTAATCAGAGGAACAATGAATCATGGATCTTTACATCTCTACAGCATCTTCTGTTTAATCTTCAGTGTCCTTTCTTGAATCAAAGGGTTAAAATCATGGCCAACAATTCCTAGAGCAAAATCTAGTGCAGGATAAACAGAAGAGCCCTGAACATATGAACTAACTGTTTGATACAGCACAAAAGTCTGTTGAGAGGTTATAAAAAGGAGACAGCACCATCAAGACAACTGGGTCATTGAACGTATTTGTGTAAAGGTAGCAAATGAGTAGATGGGGAAGAAGAAAAACTTCTGCCAGATCAGCCGTAAACTGGTCTAGGATGAAACCTTCAGCAGGAAGGAAAATGCAGATCTCAGATCTGATGCAGGGGAATTAATAACATTTTAAACCGGGGAAGAGAGGGAAGAGGGAAAACACGTGCTGAGTTAACACTGAGAGGCTTTATGCTCTGTCTGTATGACTTCACTTAAGTCCCAGGATATTTGCTGGGATGCTTTTTTTTCCCCACATATCGTAACGATAGCAGTGAGATGATTAATATTTTCAGATCTAAGATGCCAGGTCTCCTGCTATGAACCAATGTTTGCTTTCCAAGTATCACATTGGCTTCCGTAAAGTACTCGTAATGCAGATTTGCACTCTGACAAATAGCTCAACCGCATCTCTTTCAGCAGTGATGTTACCTGAATCTAGTCTCTTTTTGAGTAACCTGCTGACATCTTCTTAGTTCAGTAAATGAAGACTTGTTTTAACAAATTGCTACAAGCATAAATGGTAAATAGTAATTTACTCTT
Organism: Syrrhaptes paradoxus; assembly: GCA_013400615.1. NCBI lineage: Eukaryota > Metazoa > Chordata > Aves > Pterocliformes > Pteroclidae > Syrrhaptes > Syrrhaptes paradoxus. Next base: position 151,088 of record VZTO01010245.1, read on the forward strand.
GAAGCTTTGAGATCTTATTCCGAAAGTTCAGAGCACTGCACAGAGACTGAAACTGTTTCACAAAGTCACCTCAGTGCCACCATTTCCAATTCATAAAATACAGAATTATTGTCATTTTACTGTGCACTGTGAGTTAAGGCTAAGAAGAAGAGTATAAAAACCTTCAGTTTTGTTATTTTCATCTTACTCTGCCCTAAATCAGAACTTTACCAAGGACTGGGGGAGTTTCAGCAGCACAAAAACACTAAAAATTGATGGAGAGAGAAACCTTTGGTTTTGAGCAGAGCGAGCTGGAAAACAGGGCTACTCGTGCACAGGAAATTTTGTCATTTCAAAATGTGGTTTCAGTCTGAATCAGAACAAAACCCCAAGAGTTTCCAAATTCCCCTTGAAATGGAAATTCTGAGAATTTTAGTCTGGAAACGCTGAAGCAGGGTGTTTCTGATACCCACCTCCTGCCCCAGACCTGCCGAGCAAAATCAACTTTCTCATCATCTTGCAGCAGCGCCACCACCAGCTCCCCTGAGGAGGTGGGAGATTTCCTGGGGACACCCACGGTGACATCTCTGAGCATCACCAGGCTCTGAGCATCGCTTTGGGAGCCCTCAGCACTGATGGGGTTCTTGGGTGTTGCACAGCTGGTTGCCAGCCTGTGCATGCAGCTGGTACATTAGGGGTTAAAGAGGAAGACAGGGGAAGGTGGAGGCTGCTGGTAGAAAACCCAATTTAATTTCTTGCAAAAAGCCCAAACTGTTTAATGCAGCAGCACTGTCAGAGCCCAAGCCCTGGAAAAGCACCACTCTGCCCTGCAGCTTTAAAAAATGAAATTTAGTTAGGAAATATCTTCCCTGAATTTCTTCTGCAGAAAGACTGGAGGAGAAAAGAATTAGAAAATTAGAGACCTGGAAATGATGGGTGGAGCTGGTGCTTGCTGGTGTCCTGGTGTCTTTGCTCACATGCCTTTATAGTCCCCAGATGAGCCCGTATTTGCCCTACCACACTGTTATTCCCACAGAAAAAGTAAAAACGAATCTAGAAAATGTGTAGGTAGCTGCAGTGTTAAGGCTGTTACAGAGAGGCAGATCTGTACTGTTTCACTCTCGCAGCTTTGCCTTGTATCTAAGACGTGGGACATTTTTGACCTGTGCATAAGCTCCTGACCTATTACTATTTTTTATTTGTCATTGCAACCAAAAAACATGCTTAAATTTAAACTTAAGAATTTATTTTGTGTTAGGGTGGCAGGAAATGTTTTTATCATGTTTCTTCAGTGATGCATGTACAGAGGTGAGTGGCAGATTCTGCCAGATGACTTCTGGGATGGGATCCAGATTGGGACATCTCGTGGGGGGTACTTACACATCAGGGTAATTCTGCAGGCTGGGTACAAATCGTGATGCTTGGGTTCTGGCTATCACTGCAGAGGAGGACAGGCCTCCCATGGGTCCTGTGTCATAGCTTCCAGCCCTCTGTAGATGTCTCTGACACCCCTGGGTGTCTCAGATCATTGCGGATCTTCAGGCAACCAGATCGGTCTGTAGGTGTTTCCATGTGAGCTGCTGTCTGATCTCCCAGTAGAGTCAATGGAGATCCAGTTGATGCTGTCCATGGGGTCTGGACAACCCCTCGACTAGGGTGGACACCTGCATTGGAGAGCTGGGTCTCTCCAGACTCTGCCTATGGCCACAGCAATGGGACCAGCTTACATGGAGACACCTGTATGAAGACACATTGCAATGTGCAGGCTGACTCGCACACCACAGGCTTCCGGAAAAATGTGTTTTCTCACAATTAAGTACCTGGCCATGGTATAGGGTATGTGTATTTCCACTCCTTGGGGAGGGTTAGGGTTAAGGGAGCTCCACTTCCCTTAGACTGTACAAATCTATTAATTGCTTCCCTTATTTATTTTGGAGACATTGTTGCCAGAGATCCTTTTGCCCAAATATTTGTAGTCTTCTCCTGCATTTTAAAGGTTAGGTGTGATAGTACACATGTGATGTGTAGATGTCTAGAATAAACCTTCCTGTGACAGGTTGCTGAGTTTGTCACACTTTTGTTAAAATGAGAAAGTAACAGACAATGAATATTGTATTTTTCAAAGTCAAGATCAATAGCAAGAAATACAAGCTGCCTTTCAAACATCCAGAACAATTTATTGTTATAGTTTATTAGTTGTTCCATGCTGAGAAAATCAAAGTTTACAAAACAGAAACATCAACCACCACATCTCATGTAAAAAAAGTGAGAGCAGCCATGGAGAAAGAACAACAGTGACAGTGTCCCTTTGGCCACAGCCTCTTCCAGTGGTGGTGTTTGGCTCCCAGGATGGGTCCTACTCATTTCCATGTGCTCTCTGCATGTTGTGTTGAAGGATCAAGCCTCAGATATAAATATTTCCCCAGAGGGCCAACAAGCCCTAGCGAGAGGTAAAGTACAGCTCAACCGAGAGTTATAGCTTCCCAATAAAGTACATAGACTGCTCCTGTGCTGGAGGTGACCTGGGTTCAGACTCTCTATGTAGGCATTAACAGCTAGGAAAATGAAATCCCAGAATAGCTGTCCAGTCTGAAACCCACTATTGCTTACAAGTCCCTTACCAGCAGTGTGTCCCCCTTAATTTCCAAGAAACAAAGATAAAATGTGGAGAAAGAACCCCTAAGCCAAGCTGGATAGGAAAAGGAGGAAAAACCGCTGGAGCAGTGGGAAACGTATGATTCTGCTCTTGTCATCTGCATAAAAATGTGCATGTTAGGAGCAGACGAGATATTCACCTTCTCCAGTGAAATGCCCTGAGCAGGACGAACCATGCCAGCCTATCTGCAGTGCTTAACAGAGGTATGTTGGCAATAAAAATGTGCATCAAATGAAGCAGAAGAGCGTAGTACCACTGCTTGCTGCCTTCAGAGTAGCTGACGTGTGAAAACCTATCACCTATTGCATAAATACAGATTGTTGTTTGCTCCCATACAAAATAACAGCATGTTACAGACCATTACATATCCATCTTTATAAAGATCCATAGTACAGATAAATCCTATTCCAACAGGAATAAAAGAGCCATGGAACATATAAATATCAAGGCTATGGAGTGAGAATAACTCAACAGCAATACAAACCAGTAAATCAATGACACACACACTCTTATCACAAAACAGAAAACTACACTAAGATCTCATGCCTCCTGAATTATAAGGAAGGGATTAATCCTATTTTGCTTTTGACATGTAAGCACCTACAGATTATCTGGTCAATCTGGACATCGTTTAGAGTCAATGCAGAGAAACAGATGCCTTTTGACCATGAGTCATTTGGCTTGTTTATACATATATGTGGCATAAATAAATAAAATATGCACATATAGACACATTTATATAGGCAATAGGGTGAGAGGGACTTGTTCCTTCCCATTGTCAAACATAGATGCTTGCATTTTGTCACATGAACCCCATCCTACCAGGCTGAACGCGGCTGAACGCAGCTAAAAAGTGGCAGAAGGCTATTCAAACTTCACAAATTCCCAATAATACAAGTGCATGTCAAGTATCGCGTGTGCTTGAGTCTGTCCTCAAATGGCTTTGTGCGAGGTTCTCTGGTGCTCTGCAGCTACGAAAGGAGCTGTCAAATTAATTAACTGCCACAGTCTGCAGCATCCTCCTCTGAGCTGGAGGAATAATGTAGTAACTTGTGGAAGGGGCTAGTCCAAAATAATTGGGAAGAGGAGGGTGTTGATGAATGCATGTGTATGCTGACCCACGAGGGACTCCAGTAAGATTTTCAGCTCATGTGCAGAGGGTAAATGGGTTTAATTTCTTTTTCCAAGAGCAGTGTGAGGAGGAGAAAAGTATGACTGCATCTGAACTGTCTGGGTAGGGAAGGGACAGGGGGGACATCAGGTGTCCAGCATCTCTCTTTGTGGGGAAGGTGGTGTGTGGGCTGCAATGACGGTGCCATCATCTAACGTGCTTGGGCGAGGAGTCCATCTGTAAGCCTGGTCGCTTGGGAGAGGCTGCGGTTATATTAGCAATACATCTGCTATATAGTAGGAGGAGGAGAAGTGTTCCTGGAAAGCAGTTTCAGGCAGGGCTCTTTCCCCATCTGTCAATCATGGGGTGCACTCCTTACACCCGTACTTTGTAGGTGGAAAGTCATTCTGTCCCCGTAAGAATTAAACCGTAATATTTTCTGCCTCCTTCACACGTAGGATTTGAGTGTCCAGGCTTTCTCCTCATTTACCACCGCTGGTCTTGGAGTTGCTGGTACAATGTGGTTTCTCCTGTGGTAAGGCTTCGATTTCATGAGTTCAGATCTGAACACTGCAATTCCGTGAGAAGTCTTCCCTACAGCAGGAAAAAGGCTTCAGTACAGCTGGGAAGAGGCAGGTTTTGTATAGCTTCTTCCATATTTACTACGAGAAACCACAGTACTTTTTGCAAAAGACACCACTCAGGATCTCAGTTACTATTTCATCTGGTATTTCATCGCTTGTTCCACCACAGGGCCAGTGAAATGTAGATCATTCTTCATAATTCTTCCCCTATCATATTCTCAGAAATCCCACAGTGCCCCAGGCAATCTGCACCATGGTTGACCATCTTCACTAAAACTCATTTAAAAGTGTTATCTATACTTTCTATGGCCTCATCCTAACTTGCAAAAAAAAAAGCACCGCTGGTGTGGTTTTGAAGGTCCTCCTCTCCTCCTTGTCAAGAAAAATCCCCATTGAGCAGAGAAGCAGAGCCCATCAGTAATTAGTAAGGAACATGAAAAGAATTGGGGATGAGTATTAGCTACAAGAGAAGAGAAAAGGAGAACTCCCAAATGTCAAATAGGGACATCTTGAGTTAACTAGGCTGGGGAGCTTGTGAGCAGGAACAGCGTTTGGGCATGTCGGTGTAGTAATAGAAACAGCGAGGAGGCCAGACTAAAATAAGTCTGAACTACAAAGTTATCGTGACATGACTGAGAAATCAGGGGGATGGAGGAAGAAGATTACGTGGTCATGGTGGCAGATGCTCCACCAGACTTCCCACAGGTTAGCCAGAGAGAAAAAAACCTGATTGCGCAATCTATCTGAAACCAACATATTTGCATAATCAACCTTAATTTCCCCAGGGGATTCATTTTCCACCTGTTATTCGAATCGCCATTCTCAGTTCCACAATGGCTGGGACAAAGCGTGCTTTTTGATTTCAAAAGCTCTGATTCCTCTTTTTCTTGCACTAGTATTTAATAGCTGAATCAGAAAACCCAAAATCCAGGGTCATTCATTTAAAACCAAAGAAGCTATTCAGAAGTCAAAGCAGTGCAATAGTGAGATGGCTGATCGGGTTGATAGCTCTTCCATTTTTTTAGATTTCACATTTTCCTGGTTCTTTCCCACTTACCGTATTCTCTGCTTGGTGAGTCACAAAAAGACAGCAGGAATGATAAGCAGAACAAAAAAGAGAGCTGTTAAAACAGAAAATCATCACAGTTAGCACCTGGTTTTATCGGTAATTATTGCAATTACTCCAGCTAGGAGAAACAAGCAAGGTCTGGTAGAGGGGCTCATCTTGCCCCTATGCCCAGGGGCAAGAGTTCTTCAATATTGCCCCATTGCTGTGCTCCCTGGGGCAAACGGGACCCAGTCAGAGAGGACCGGGACAACTAGAGAGCAGCTATGACCACTGATGCTGAAGTCTCTGGCATAGTTCACAATACTCATCCTTCCCTTTATTTGTCTCACTCCATTATTCCTCCTTATTATAATGTGCGGTACAGTTTAAAGCAGACTCCAGTTGGAATCAAAAGCCCTTGTACAGTCTTGAGCATATGCACAGTAAAAGACAATTTCTATTTTAGCAGCCAGTAGTTGAATGGAAGATGGGGAAGGGGGAGAAGAAAACCTCTTCAGACTCATCTAAATGCATCAGTTTAGCCGTGAGAAAATCTCTTATTTGCCCATCCTTTTTTTTTTCTCTTTTGAAAATGTGAAAAAAACACATAATTTAAATATTTACATTTTTCCTGCTTTTTCCAGTTGAAGTCATTCAGTGAATTCACAGAAGGCCTCAAAGAAAGAATCTAAAAACCGCTTCATTTAAAAACTAGATTTTTGGTTGCTCTATTTTCTTTTACATCCCTTATGAGTCTTTGAAAACCTCTCTATAAAAAGCTTAAGTGCCAAAACAGTCTCTATTTACACCTTCTTTACTGAGTTATCACCCAGCACATGGACATAGATGTGTCTTGCGGTCTGTTTACTAGCTCTTACAACAGAGATGGATCTCTTCAGTAGAACAGTCAATTGAAATGCAAAGGAACTGTTCTGTGGGACGGGGTGAAGTCTGAGTCTGATTAACAAAGTGGCATACCTGTCACTGGCAGTATCCCAGACGAGGAAAAGGATCGATGAGTTGAACCTACAAAGAGAGAGAAATTCTTGATGTTTGTATGGATTTGCTCTTGTGGCGATGAGCATCAAAGCAGCAATGAGGATAGAGTCAGGCTAGGTCTGACAGCTCTCCCTCTGCACAGCAGAATTAATTATTGCCAAGTTTGTTTCTTGGCCATTGATAGATGTCTCCAGCCTGGATATCAACATATGTGTTGGTCTGATATCTGTTCATGGTGGGCAGGAAGTGAAGTCTATCCTCCAGGCAATGGGACCCAGCTAAGGTTTTCATTTCATATAAGATTGGGAAGGATGACTTTCAATGTGCCAAGCTAGGGTTTGGAAACATGGCTTCAAAGGTGACACCTTTTTCCCCAGAAATGTAACCCAAAACTTCCCTGGTGCAAGAAATACATTGATTTTCTCCCTTATCCTCAAATGGAAGCTCTGAATTTGAGCCAGTATGAGATACAGGCAGGTTTTTAACAAGAGGTCCTGTAAGAGTGGTTTCTTGATGGATCTCTTTGTGCTGAATGCTGGGGAAAGGAGAGGATGTACCTTATCCAGCCCCATTAAAGACATCACATCATAGCAAAGAGAAAGGTAACACCTTGGGGGAATAAATATTTGGTGCGCGAATTGCAAAGACCCGACCTTGCCCATGTTTGAATGTACTTTTGGAGGAAACAGGAATTATTGTTCTGTTGAATTAAAGGCCAAGATGGCCTGTTTCATCACCCAGTCTTATGTTATTCATAAACCTAATTTTAAAATTTCAAATATTTGTAATCTCTGACTATTCAATAGGTTGTATCATTTTCTAGGACTGGTATGTTGGTGGATTATTTCCATCATAGCAAGAAGATCCTTCATCCTGATAGTACCAAGTGAAATTATGAATGAAAAAAAAAAAAATACTGTCCTGAAGGAGGNGCTCACGAGGGCTGGCACTCATCTCGTCTATCGTTACATAGCTGTGGCCTCTGAGACAGTCATCTGGGCTGTGCTATAGTCACTGGGGAGAAACAAGCCTTTAAAGGGTGCAACTCATTTCACACTCCAACAGACTTCTGAAATCGGGCAGCTAACACAGCGCTGCCAACACCTCTTCCCCTCTGCTGGTTATAAAGGCAGTCCAACTCTGACGTGAGCATCTGTGCAGTAGACATCAACAGTTCTGCAAGACGAATTTCCCCTTAAAAGCCCACTTACTGGTCAAAACCATTTTTTTCCACTTCTACTCTCTGTTGTTAGGAGAAGTCCTCTTGTGTTGACCTTGCATTGGCCCCTACCTCTGTAAAATTCATCCCACAGCACTCCCCTACCTCAGAGGGGACTAGGACTGATGTGCTGAGCTGGGGGGGTCTGCACCCTGCATGGACAGGTCATGACACTGATGTGATGCCAAAGCACCCATCTTACCTGGCCCAATAGTCTGTGGCAGCCACTTGTCGTTAGAGCTGCTGTCATTGGTGCATTGCATGTCAAGGGGGGTCCAGATGATTTCTCCATTCACCTTCTTGCACCTGCGGGTGCCAGAGGTGGGGGGTTGCTTATCGTAACCGCTCTGACATTGGAAATGTAATACTTGTCCCACGTAATACTGATCAGGCAGGCGTAAGGAAGCGTGTGGAATAGTCTTGGGAGGACCACAAAAATCTGTGGGATCACAAGGCAGCACACAGTTAAAGCAGACAGATTTTACCTGCTGCTTTTTTTCTTGAAACAACATGATTTGTATTCTTACAAAATATAGACAAGCAAGATACATGAAGCGTTCCTAATTCTTTGTTAGGATAATAAAATACTCATCCACTTACACCATATCGCTTGTTCAGCCAAGATATTACAGCAATTGTTTCTTTGTCTCAAAATAATTAAAAATCGCATCATTCTTACACTCCTCCGGTGGAAATCGGTGGGAGAAGTGTTAGAGTAACAAACGGGCTCTTACTTACCTTTCTGGTTAAACTCTGAAAGGTTTTCTTGCTTCTGGGGTGCAGGGCTCTGTGTTTTTCTCTCTGGCGTCTGTGCAAAATCTAACTCTGTCGTGGGAGCCGTTGACAACAAGATTTTCTCATCTGTGGGAGAAGATATATTTGCTGAATTACAACAGGATGAATAGCAGGGCAAAGCCAGACCACCCAAACTTTTAGAGGCAGGACAGACTTGTTGCAAGCTCTAATTTGCAAAGATAAGAAGCACAAAGGATCATTTGTTAGAGCAATGCCCAGAAGCATGCTATACTGACTAATTCATTGGAAAAACACCTTTACAAGTGTAGAAAAAGGACAATAATCACTTACCAATGCATTCGAACTCCTTGTAGACCCAAGAAGCAACCTGCTGTATACTCCGACACTGAATTCCCAAGTACTGGCCACTTCTCCTCCTGTAGCCACTGTCACATTCATAATAGAGCCTGGTCCCCAGTGGATACGCATCAGCAGTAACATCAGCAAATTTGGTCCTTGGAAGCGGTGGGCATTCTTCTGCCAACAGAAAGCCTGAGAATCAGGACAGCCTGTGCGTCTACCTTATTCACCAAGGATTTCTCACATCTTTTTCTCTTATCAATACCAGATCATGCCCAGAGCTCAGTGAAATAAGCCTAATTCTGCTCCCAGCCACAGGGCTAAAATCACAGCTGAGGGATGGAAGTGGATGTCACGAAGAGAACATGAGGGTCACAAAGCTTTGTTTCTTTGATTGTCTCTAAGCCAAGGAGAGACTCTGAGCATTTGGCAAAACTATTAGCTATTTTAAGTGAACCTTTTTTATTTTAATTTTAGAGCAATCCAGCCTTCCGAAGCCTTCTTCACATTGGAGTTAGTTGTTGCCTATCTTTATAAGTATAGATTTGTTCAGGATGCAGGAAAATACCTTGGGAGAGTCTCCACCAAGTGATGTGAAGCCTGTATTTGTCTACACAATTTTATTTAGGAAGGGGCTAATTTGACTCCCTTGCATTTCTTCTCGAGGAGAAAGGATGCTGGAGCAAGGATGCTCTGCAGCAGGTGGGAGTGGTGATGGGAGGCACCAGGTCTATCTGCCTGCTCCTGCCTGCACTGCCTGAAGCTGGCAGTTGAGCCCTTTCTTTCTGCACCCAGCAGATGGGCAGCACGAAATGCTACTGGCATTTTCTTAATGAAGCTGTACATGATCACATCATAGAGGGGCTGCCTGCACCAGTCAGGCGTCATAAGCAAAACTAAGTCATTGAAAGTTGCAATCATCTATAAACAAACGTTGCAAAGGGGAGTAGACTCTCAGTTCTGTCTGAGCACACCAAAGAACAACTTAGTGCGTAATCAGTTGGCAAACCTAAATATACCTTCTCCCAAAACAAGGATGTGAAGTGCTGTGTCATCAGCAAATCGCATCTAAACACACAATCAGTCTGAATTCGTTTAGATCATTTCAGTGCACTTGAAAAGCCCGCTGAAGCTGAGCTGGAGACCCAGAAGTTGATAAAGGTGCTACTTAATGATTATTTAAGGTCTAAAGGCTGAAAATTTCAAAGAGAAAACAGGGTGGTTGCATCAGGGCTGCCATTCGGGATCTTTGTGTGCAGGACCTGTGTCCCTTCATGCTTACACGTAACAGTGACAGCTATTACACGTAACAGTGACAGCTATTACATGTAACATTTCTTAGCCACCACGTCTTCACATTTTCTGCATCCCTAATTAATGCAGCCTGAGCAACAAGCAAGAATGAATACTAAAGGGCCTTGAATTCCTGATAGTTGTTCATATTTGGCATCTGCCCTTGACTCCCAAAGTGCCTTCTCCCTGAAACAAAGCCATTCCTTGCTGACAGCAACCCAGCCGGCATCTCCCAGCCCCAGTCCTGCAAAGCCCTTTTCTATCAGAGGCACTCATTGTTTTCTTGCTTTCATATTTTCTGCCCTTTTCACTTTTCATTATCTTGCCACTTAATAAAAGTCACAAAGTTTGAGGAAGGCAACAATGAAAAGCATTGTGAGTGGCTTAACAGCTGAGCTGGGTGAAGGATATTTTAATCCCCTTCTATCTTTGTGCTGTCAAAGGATTCAACTTGTAAACTACATCAGACTGTGGCTTCGAGAGAAGTGACTGTACCCGAAATAGTTAACCACATGTTTTACCACAGACCGTCAGGGCGATTAAAATTAAAGAGTTATCAGATTAGCAGCAAGTTGAGATCACATACTCTCACTTTCCCTGAAAGCTAAAAGCATGTTTCCCTCAAGACTTCAAAAGCCTCTTTGAAGCAGGCTGCAGATCTGAGTCTCAGCCCAAGGCACTCAAACCTACAACTCTTTAGTCTCTTCTTAAGAAAACCCACAGCATTCAGCCTACTCATCATAAAGGGCAACTGTTGTTTTAATCAATGAACAATGAAGTTCTTCTAAATTGCATATGGCAGATAAGGACTGTCCAGAAACGGTGGACACAGGTGACAGTGAGCAACACCCATCAGTCTGGTGCTCTTAGATCAACTTACCCAGGTTGCAGCTGGATCCCATGCAACACTCCTGGGATCCAGCCTTTTCATTTCATCCACGTCACTCAAATTCTTTTCTTCTCACATCTAAGCCAATGCAGTATCTACTTCTTTGGCCTTTACAACCACTTTCTTGTCTCTGATCCAGAAAGCATTTGGAAAGATTAATTTCTCAGGTCTCACTGTGACCTCATGTTTGCTTCCCTCTGTTGACTTCTAACTGCTTCACTGACGCGTCAAATATTTTCCTCCCATTTTTAAGAGCTTTCCCCTTGTCAGTCAACACATCCTTTCAAAACATTGGTTTTTCTCCCCATGCTAGACCCCCTCAACAACACGCTTGATATCAAAGTCACCAGCTTTTGGGTTTATTTTCATACCAGCCCCCACAGTAAGAGGATCCTTGCATTAATATGGACATTTCAAGTTGTCATTATTCCTCTTCACTGTCTTTGAGTATCTTATATAGATTCAGAGGTGTTATTCTTTAAGTGATCTTTTACCAGTCTTTCAAGAACAGGTAGGTACCCAAAATGCTGAACCTACTACTATATTTTCTTGCCTTATATTTGGATTCTAAACTTCCTCTATTGGTCAGCTATTCATACCATGCCTACCACAAATAGTCCTAGCTATCAGCCAGGACTGCAGGCAATGTGCTAGCAGATGTGACTACACATTCAATCAACCTGAAAGTGACAAGTCTATCTGAAACTTGAAGCTCTAGTTTGGCCATCAAACCCAGAAGAGATCCCAGTGCTTTGAAATTTAGCAGCATCACAGATTCAAGCTAATTGCTGTATTCAAACTCCCATCTGGGAAGAATAAGTATCCTCCAAAGCTGCAGAGCCCATAGGTGGTGGTACACAGGTGTGCAGGGGTGTTACATGGCACTGGACCTCTCAAGGTAGTGTAGGAAGGCTGTGCAGAGAGGATGCAGACCTGGTGAGGTCTGGATCGTATTGCCTACACAGAATGACCTCTGGAGTGAAACATCCCGAGAACTTCATTCAGGCTTTGTACCAGAGGAAATTACATGGTTTGCCCCTAAAAAATCAATATCCCTGCCGTGTGGGTGATAAAAGAGCCAAGGGATGGGAAGAAGCCAGGAAACCAGGGAATGGCAGTGTAGATTTATTCCTTGACTAGATTTCCGACTTCTTGCATTTTTTTAAGGAGAAATTAACTTACTTTTTTTTTTTTTTGCTGTTTTGCACCAGTTGGGAATCAGTCTGTCAATTCCTTTGAGTTGGTGTGATATAAAAATAAAAATCTCCAACTCTCCATCCCCATGACAAGGTGCTGTGTGTCCCCATTTCATTCTCTCTCAGTACCAACGTCCGATGACCTCCCTTTCCTTCATTCACAAATTTCATCAGCCCTCACTTACCATTCTCATCACCTACACCCCAAAAGTGCCCAGTGAGTCCATTTCTTCTCATTTAGAGTTACTAACACTATGTATTGAAATGCTATCAGTTGGTCACAGAATTACCAGAACCCGTAGCTCTCCTAAGAAAGGCAGCTGGGATTATGCATTGCTCCCCATATCAGTGGATTTTCGGTGCCTACAGCAGGAAATGTTGGAACTCATTTTAAATATTATCGTATAGTGGATGGAGATATGCCCTGGGAATTAAAAGGATGTTGTAAATTCAAATCATAGGCATCCATAAAAATTAAAAAGTAGTTATTGCATCTTTTGGTGTGCAAGCAAAATTTTTATAAGTTTTCTGAGACCTGCAAGCCACTCCTTGTCACCTTAGCCACAAGATAGCAGGGATTCCTGCAATGCCTGCATGAGCAACAGTGCCTGGTGCCATCTGAAGTCTCTTAGAGCATCCAGGACCTCCATGTAAGCTGTCAGATATCACACAGGAGTTATTGGAGGCTGAAGCCGGGCACAACACCCTCCCGTGCCCTGCCTTTTGTGAGTTCATTGTCTTTGGTTACCCCCAGCATCTAGCATCATTATTTATGTTCAGGGGCAAGAAAACCACCCCACCAGTTATTTCAGTGCTTGCATTTCTTCCCTGATGTTTCACATTCAAATACATTACTGACCCAACACAAAACTCCTCATAGCAGACACCCTGGCAATATTAGGATTTATGAAGCTCTTCTGCCTGTTTTTCTTCCATTAGGTTGCCCAGAGAAGCTGTGGATGCCCCATCCCTGGAAGGGTTCAAGGCCAGGCTGGACGAGGCTTTGGGCAACCTGGGCTAGTGGGAGGTGTCCCTGCCCATGGCAGGGGGTTGGAACTCAATGATCTTTAAGGTCCTTTCCAACCCAAACCATTCTACGATTCTGTGATTCTATGATTCTGTGTCTGAGTTGGCAGAGCACTGTTAGACAAGGTATAAGAACAACACCTTTTGTCCAGAAGAAGTGAATGGGGAAAATTTCTAACAGGTGTTTTTAGTGTTAGACAAACACAGACGGTGAGTCATGTCACAATAATCTAAACTCAGAATTTCCTCTGTCATGTGGCTGTGTGTCACCAGCACTGACATTATTCTGATGTCTAGTTAAAACAGCAAGGTGCAAAAATAGGAGAATTTTCCCCTAAATACAAAGGCAGTAAGAAGGGATTGGTAGGAAACTGGCTGTTCTGAAGATGTGGGTAGAAGCAGTGGAAGAAACCAGGCACTTCACCAACAGCTGCCCAGTTGAGAGATGAAGAGAGCCTCTCCCCAGAGACACCAAGAAATCGAACCATGCCAAAATGAAGACATTTCTCCAGATGTGCCTGAAAAGCTAATTCAGCCCTGGGGGTTCGTGTGCTCTCTGAAACTATGCGCTCTCTAAATAGAGCGTGTCTCTTGAAGATGAAACTGATATGAGTGAAGAGAAGGAATTGATACCAGCAACTGGACTGGAATGGTAATGAACTTTTTCTGACTTCAAAACTTATTCCCAAAGGGTCCGTTAACAAGCTAGCTACAGCTCTGCCTACTTCTTTCCCCTCTGATTAATGTAATTTATTGTCTAGGTGGATTTGTAAGCTGGCAATAGATCCCAGCTCTGGGGCAGGGGTGCAGACCTGAAGTTTACGGTGATTTGCCTGTGAGATTTTTGGTTAGCTATACTGCAGATTACACAGAGATTATCCTCCAAAGTCATCTGAGCAGTAATGAGTCTGCAATTTAAGTGACAGAAATACAGTGCAGATGAAATCACCAGGCACAGGTTTTAATGCAAACAGCGACAGAGGAGAGATCAGCCTTATGGGGCAGGAGATGGGTTTTAATATTCCTGGCAGGGGAGAACAGACATATCCTAGTCTAAGGACTAGGCAGCTCAGTGTCTGCTGAGTCTGCTGGGCTAGAAGATGACTCTATTGGAAAGACAGAGTAAAATAAACTGGAATATGAACCGACAGGAACTGTCCATTAACTCTTTGTAGGACCACAGAAAATTAGGTTTGGGAGAGATGCACTTCTCCTAACTCTTGGCTTAATCGCGCTGACCAGCTCTTTGCCATTGACCTAGGCAGTGGAATCTAATGCAAAAAAAAAAAAAAATCCATATACAGCAAGGCTAGAGTTGGTTTGACAGTGGAGTAAGTTTTCTCATGCTAAGCATAGTTTAGCCTCAGTAACCTGCCATTTTAGCACCTTCTGTACAGAGTGGAGCTAGGCAGATGTCTCTAGAGGACAGCAGACACGTAAGTTAAGTTCTCCCAAGCAATGCTTACAGGTGCTTCTGTCTTTTTCTTGGCTACAGTGGTGGAAGAATGCTCTTAGATGCTCACATCAGTAGTATGGTTTAGCTAGTGCACTGGTACCATTTTAAAGCTCACTTCACTGTGAGTTCCCAGCAAAGCATCCTGCAGATGTTGTGTCTTCTGATGCTTCTTGCCTGAATATCTGTCTCCCCTCTTCCTAAACACAGTTAATCCCCCTTCACCACCAACTCACTCCTGTGTTAAGGCATGGACTGAATGCCACCCAGCTGACAAACAGCAGATATTTAACTCCCTGTGTAGTCACTAGAAAGACACGTATAGGAAATGACTTGTTGCACCCTTATCTGTAACCTGGCAGATGAACTGTGCCCTGGAGGGGCTATGTTCTCTCCCTGGGCTGTGAAGGGGGTCCCCACGTCCAGCTCGATGGACACAATGGTGCTGACAGCTGAAGTGAAGTGTGATGAATCTCACGCCTGCCCTGGCAGGGAGGCTGGGCTGGGGACTGCAAATGTGGAATTAATTGGAAGAGGGAGCATTAGGAAAGAGGGAGAGTGTTTCCTAAGGCAGGGAGAGGGAGGAAAACTAACCCAAGCACATAAAAAATGTACAAAGCAGAGAATGGGGAACATTTGTTTTTCTTATTCTGTTGTTTCTGGGTGTTTATAGCCTTCCTGGTTCTGTGGTAAAGCCACAGAGCTCAGCCCTTTAAAGGCAACCACGACACATGGTATGGTAGCAGAACACAGTGTCTGGTTTTGAGAATATCGTACGTGAAAGCCTTGTTTTGGTGTGTGGCATGTGGGTTTTGAATAGGTTTGGCTACATTTTTGCTTAAATCTGTGACTACAGTAACATCCGCCTCTTCGGTATTTTCATCTAAAGGGAAAAACACATTAGTGAGAAAGAAAACTCTCTTTTTTAAATAGCAGCAGAAAATCAGATCCTTTTCTTTGGCTGGAAATTTCTCATCCTTGCCTTTTGTTGGGTTGGAAGGGCAGTAGAGAAAATCCTCCCTGAGTGGGGGAACTGGACGACAAGCATGTGTCGCAGTCTTGGGTGACAATGAAAAAAAGGCTTGGCGGGACTCTTGATTTCAAACGTAGGACTCATCTCATTTTTCCAAAGAAAGTGGAAAGGCTGGATATTCTTTATCTGGGGGGCTAGCACTTTACAAATGGAGAACAAAAAGAAAAAGCAGTAGGTGAGAGAGAGCTGCTACCCCGGCAGGGCTGAGGAACGGAAAGTCAAGTGAAGAAAGTCATGGAAGAACCTGGGAAATGTGAGTGTTGGAGAAGCATTGGAGGAGATGGAGCAAAGCCCCAGTAAACCAGGTTGTTCCAAGATTCAGGACCAGGGTCAGGGGATGGAAACCATGGGTAGGAAACATCCAAAAGCTGGGCTTTGGAGATACAATTAATGCAATAGGAAGAACAGGAGAGACAAAGCTAAACTCTGACGAAGAAAGCAGGGAGAACAGAACTGTAATACCCTGAAGGCAATAGCCAGCAAAGTCAAGGGTAGTGGCTTTCCAGCTGTAGCTAAAGGGTGGATTTTTTGTTGTGATAAAAGGGAAGGATTATAGCATCTCTGATGATGTTGGGGGAAGATTTCTCCATACGAAGGCAGAAGCAGATATTACAAGATCTCTGTGATCAGCAGGATCACAATTTTTTAACAATCTTTTAAACAATGTTGTTTTCATTGTAGCTGTATATTGAGTGTATATACACTTTTCTGCTGTAGTTCGAAGGTTTATAAAGGTATTTGCCCTCTGGTTGACCTTACAGGAAACACTTGTACGTGTTTGACAACTTTAATGTATTCTGCATTGCATTTCAAATCCATGGGAGCGAGAACTCATATGCAAGTATAATGGTAAAGAAATTCCTCTCATTTAAATGACTGAGATCTGGTAACCCTCTCGTGTGAATGAAATTCAGCTGAATGAAATTCACACTTCTTTTGTGAGTTTTAATCCTCTCCATCTTTAACTTGCAAATCTATTCAGTGTATTCCTGGAAGATGAATAGCAAGAGGGAAAGGTCGCAGGAGCACAAACCAGCTTTTATCGTGTGTTTGACCCTCACTACCATACTTCAAGCCTCATCCATGCCTGCAGCTTCTAGGCACTGCTGCTATGCAGACTAAATGAGATAAATGTGATGCTTTTCACAAGAAAATCAGCGTTTCTCTTATCCTCTTTAGCACTCGGGTGTAGTTTAATTTTTACTAAATGAAATATCATCCCATGCTTTAGTTTCCCCAGATACATATCAGAGGATGTTGCTTTCTCAAAGCACTTTGAGATCTACCAGTGAAACTGTTCTGCAAAACAAAGGCTTTTTATTTTCTTTTTCCCCTAATGATTTTTATTCTTGATAGCGCGTTTCCCCAGAAACCCTCTTGCAAACAATATCCATGGCAGGATCTGTTTACAGAACTGAGCTCATAGTGCTGGGACGATCTGAAAAGACTAAGGCAAAATAATCTGAATAGCACTCTATGTATCAAGACATAGTTGATTTTTGGCCAGTTTGACCTAGCCTCTTTCCATTTCCTTTGCTTATGTCTGTTCCCAGGTTTCCTTGTTGAACCCTCTAAGGAATTAATATTAATGTGTAAAGGGTGAGTGTCAGGAGGATGGAGCCAGGCTCTTCTCTGTGACATCCAGTGATAGGACAAGGGGCAATGGGTTCAAGCTGGAACATAGGAGGTTCCACTTGAATATGAGAAAAAACTTCTTTCCAGTGAGGGTGACAGAGCACTGGAACAGGCTGCCCAGAGAGGTGGTGGAGTCTCCTTCTCTGGAGACATTCAAAGCCCGCCTGGATGCGTTCCTGTGGGATCTGATCTAGGTGTTCCTGCTCCGGCAGGGGGATTGGACTAGATGATCTTTCGAGGTCCCTTCCAATCCCTAACATTCTGTGATTCTGTGATATATAAATATTATGTTTAAGCATTGAGAGAGAAACATTGGAAATAAATAGAGGAAGATGAGGAAATAAGATCTTAGTGCTACAGCGAAGAATGCAATGCTATGCATTTATTCATTCATCAGAGAATTAAATCACACCAAATCGCATAAAATGCAACTGCACCAACACCCCTCCATTTTTTCTGAAAAACAGAAACATTTCTGATAAACGAGACTCACCAGCAAGAAATCGTACAGCCTGTCCCAGGCACAGTAATACAGAAAGCACGGTATGGGGGACCTGACTCATCCCAGAACCGATCCTATTTACATATCTCAGGCTGAGCGTCTCGCAGCGATGCTCTCGCACGCGGCACTGAAACGCTTGCCGTGAGTACTGGCACTTCACTAGGCAATGAAAATGCCCCCGAAGGCAAAGGTACAGCGTTTACTGGCAAAATAGTTTAACAAGAATTAAATCACCTGAGGGTTGAGTATTAGTGAAGGTACTTCCTGCATTAGTGAGTCATGTTCTAAGCAATACAGTCTTCCGTTGAGATGCTCCTAAAATTCGCAGCCCTGCTGGAGATGATCCATCAGCAGTCACAGCACCATTGCATCTGAGAACCTGCCTTAGGCTGTATCTGCTCATACCTCTCAACCTGGACACCATCAGCAGATACAGAAAGAAATATCACATTTATGGAGCACTGAGAATGCAAGATTTTTTTTTTCACCTTTGAACAAAGCAGTTTAAATTCAAATACGCTAATGTATCACCAGATCATTTCTCAATGCACACACTTGTCATAATAAAGAAGCCAAATATAAGCGGTATGACAATGTATAAATGTGTAAAATCATGCTGAATGAACTAGCTGCCTCCGTTCACAGTTTATAGGCACTACTGGTTGGGAGGCGTGGCTGGAAGAATACTTGGTGTCTATAGTACCCGTAGCAAACTTGGATGGCACCTTTTACCTAATAGCATTGCTATCAATTTTACCTACGGAGGTGCCAACATTTCAGTGTCTATTTTTATATTTCCTAAAGTTACATGCAAAATGGAAAAAAAAAATTCAAAGAGCTACCTGAGGTACACAAGGCTCCTTTGATCTGCCCACTGTACCAGCGGTGGGTTGGAGGAAACATACATTACTCAGACAAAAAACATCCCATAGTGCTCTGGATTGTCAGCAGTTGATGGTTTGTGGGCACAAAACCCATTTCTCTCATTTCCTTAGAATAATAAATTCCTTACCTCTTAACATCTTTCCTTACCTGAAAGCAGTCAGGATGTTGCGAACATCCTCCAGCAACCACCACAAAAAAGCAAATTGTATTTTCCCTCCCCAAAAGGCAGAAATAATCTTTTACCTGGCTTGTTCCCCTTGACAGATCCAACCAAGAGCCACATCAAAAGGCACTTGAGCTCCATGGGACTTGTTCACATCTTTTCTCCACGACACTAACGACGGTGAAGTTTCTCAGAAGCGATGGGCTGGTGTCGACCAAGCCAAGGAGCTGTCTACTGCCTGGTTAGACCAGTGGGGAGCATCGCCCTGCCTGCTCAGCAAGGACTTCGCTCTTTGGTCAGCAAATCATCGTTTCGCTGGCTGGCTTCAGAAGAATGAATAAAGGCTGCTCTCTGTTCAGGTATTAGTAGCTTTTAATCCAGGAAATCAAACTTAATGCTCAGTGTGGTGGAGCGTGCCGGCGTGTGTAGGAAGTGGTTTGACACATCAGAGCTACTGGCTCCAGAGCTGTTCCACTACAGCCGAGGTCAGTACAAGGGGGCAAGATTTTAACAGGTTTGTGCAGCCACTCGACCCCAAATCTGTGTCTGGACAGGCAATTGAGAGGGACCATCGCTGTAGAATAGTTGTGCAGTGTATGACAATGGACCTCAGACACCATCTGTGGGCTCTGCCTACAAAGAAAAGGTCCCATGGGATATCATTTGGGCTTTTTGGTGGTCTTCTGCTAATGATGCTAAAGCCATGCTCCATTTGGTTTTTTGACGTATGTATGTTTGCAGTTTCTCTGAGTGACAGCTGAGCTTCTGAAGGATGGACAGTTTGATCAAAAAAAACCAGTGAGGATGATGCTGGCAGGTTTGGAAAGGGCTTTGCCATTGTTATGAGAGAATTAGTTGGGATAGACCATGGAAAAACATCTAAATCATTGGTGGTAATCTGTCAGGATTATTACATGCTGGACATGTACTTCTCCTTTATAAATCCTTGATGAATGAAGTCTTCCTAACAGGTATGCTAAAAAATAGATGTGATACATTCTCAAATGCCGCTACAGCTGCATCCATCAGTCATAGCCACAGACAGAGGATGCTGTGTTAGTATCTCTGCTCCTCACTGTCAGAGGCTCTTCTGTCCTCACACCCATAAGGGAGATGGTCCTATGAAAGGCAGCTGACACAAGGGAGCTTCTTTTGAGTGAGACCCAAACCTGACCTTTTTGGGGTGGTGAATTGTAGTGGGTTTGCTCTTGGTTGGGGGCCAATTCACACACACCCGCCCACCCAATCCCCCCCACCTGAGCATGGGGGAGAGAATTAAAGGGGTAAAGAGAAGAAAGGACTCATGGGTTGAGATAAGAACAATTCAATAACTATACTACAATAATATTGAAAATAATACTATATACAAATATACAAATGAGTGATACACAGTGATACTGCCCCCCCACCCAATGACCAAGGCTCAGCCCATTCCCGGCTGATGATCCCATTGCTGGGAGAGTCCCAAAACTGCACTCACAGAATGGACGTAACAGTCTGAGCATCCCAGACAGAAAGCTGATCAGGGTGGGGGGAGAGGGAAGGCCTTGGGAGAGCGACCCAGAGAAAAAGAGATCCAGAACCAAAAGGGTCCTCAGCCATATACTGGGCATGACATGTATGTTATGGAATAGATTATTGGCCACTTTGAGTCTCAATCTCCAACCTAAGATCAAATACTGTGCTAGTAACTAGGGCTGTGCTTCCTCCCAGCTTCTGTTTGCAGACAGCCAGAGAAGCTGAAAGACCTTGGCAGCCACACAAATATCACTTTTTATCAGCTTTCTTCTGAGCACAAATCCAAAACATGGCCTCTTGCTAGCTGTTATGAAGAAAGCTAACTCTGTCTCAGCTTAACCCAGGACGTGAATGAAGATGCCATCTCTACGGGAGGTTGCACAAATGTGCATCTTCTCCCCTGGCATGTGGAAAGGTTTAAACAAGACTTTAGGCAATGCTCAGGACAGAAGCAGGCAGAAGAGATGCTACATCCCCTGCTCCCTCTCTCCTGATAAATCTCCCTTTGCCCTTTTCGTTAAAGCTTTTGAGCAGTTTCACTGATGACTTTTGGAGACTCTGTTGGCAATGAGGCTTTGGCCAGGAGATTACTGCCCAGACCCAAATGCAACAGGGCACAGACAACAAGTAAGACTTCTGGAGCAACAGCTAGGGGCAAAATGCTTTGCTCAGCCCAGGGCTTCTCCTTTGCTTTAGTACCAAATCATCTTCCATATTGAATAGTATAATAGGAAACACTCGTGTCAAAGCCCATTGAAGGACTTGGAGAGATTCGTTCTTGAAATATCTGTCTGTAAGTCAGAGACCCCAGTTCTTCACCTTTTTTCCAAGATGCCTGGAGATACACAACTGCATCTGCAGAACCACAACGATCTGGGTTGGTAAAACACGTTTGTCACATTGCACAGCAAGAAATCCCCAACTGTTTATCACAATTTGTCCTTCCCCTACTAAACATGTGCTCTGTTCTTTGGAGATGCAGGGTTTATTCCCCAACATCTCCTTCTATTTCTTACCTGGTCAAACTATTGAATTTCATAGCTATTTGCATGATGGAGACAGGGATGGGAGACCTTTTCTGCAGTCCTTCAGCTCAATCTGCCTCTCTCAGCTATTCATAATCTTGCCAGTCAATTAATGATTGCAAACACTGAGCAGAGGGCAGCAGTTTGGATTGCAGACACAGATTCTCATCAAGATGAATTTTTCCTTCTGCTGAAAAAAGGTTATTTCTTTTTCAGCAGGTGAGCTGAGACATGCTCCCTCTTTCATGCAGCTATTTGCTTTCAAGCAGCAAATCTCCGCGTAGGTGGATAATAGCCACTAAGATTTTATTAGAAATGGTGAGCTTTTATCCTAGCAAGAACACGCAATGTACAGTCAGCGGTACTGGAAGGAAGGGTGAAACCAGGTGGCTAATTGCTACAAGCACAGTTCACATGAGAAAAACCTGTAACTTGGCATTTAGACCTTTTAAAGGTCAGGAAAAAAAAAAAAGTTACTGCTTGTGCAAGCAATTAGTTAGGTCAGCTTTGTGAAATAGATCAGCTTGCTGAACGATTTCAGGAAAAAAACGGTGTTACCTCTGCAACTGACCCAAAGCAGAGCAAGGCAGAGATGGGGAGGGTGAGAACAGAGGGACCCGGCAAGGGGGAAAGTTATCTAGGCACAGAAAAAACAAGCTTTTACAAGAAAAAAAAAAAAAACAACACTAACCACTAACCAAACCACAAAACCAAACATAATTAGCATTAAAATTTAGACAGTTAACATTAGATGTCAGCAACAGAGGTGTGTGGCAATAAAGGAGGGGAGGTGCTGTGAAAACTCAGAGGACACCTGGGAAGTGATGGAGGGAAATAGGAGCATCCTCAGCATCTAGGGAGGTACAGGGGAAAAGAAAGTGTTGGTGTCTCTGTTGGTTGTTGAACATTCTCCCAATGATGAGCAGAGTTTTGCTGCTCAGAGAAGTCCTCTCTTTCAGCAGAGACCTGAGAGGAAAAGAGACCGTCACATGGCCCAGGTCACCACCGACAAGGTTCTGAAGATTATTTTTATACAATGTCACAAGACCAAGGAAGATGCAGGAATGGAGTTGCCAGGGAGTAAAACACAGAGACGCAGCTCCAGCCTTCCTTGGGTCTAGGTTTAACAGGGGCCTTTCAAAATCCCACGAGTGCTTTTAAAACTCTTAGTGCACGAACCCCTTTGGTCTGGAGGGCTGCATAGCGGGGGCCACAAGCTCATTTTCCAGTATCTAATACAGTTTTATCTGATGAGAGAAAAAAAAAAAAAGAAAAAGAAGAATCATTCAGAAGCTGAGGAGAAAACAAAAATTCATAGATGCCTGCATCAAGATCTCCTGAGACTTGGGCCCTTTATTTTACCATCTCAAATAAAGCAAAGCAGTATTAAATTTTCAGTTGGGCATTGCTTGGTTTATAAATCCAATCACGTTGCAAGCAAAACCAAGCCAGATTCAAGTAAGGACAGCACTATGATCTTGTTACAACGCTGTGCAGTTCAAAGCAGTGGTACATATCCACATAACACACTAAAATAAGCAAGTTTGTGTTTTCTTTCTTTAATTTAACATTTCTGCCATCAATTACTCTTACATGAGCCCTCTGTTTCTGGGAATACCACTTCATATGGACCTTGCCTGGAGGAGCTGGGGGTGGCTCTAACAGCTAACTCAATGCTGCTAATCAGTATATTGCTTATATGCCCTTGAAATTATGGTAATGGTGGTTCTTAACTCACAATATTTATTTTTTCACTTGGGAGGAAATGGATTAGAAATTTTACGTTAGGCATGGGATGCAGTGCTGCTCTGTACTGAATGGCTGAAGCTCAAACATCTACATTTTGCACTTAAATAGGCCACTCTTGGATTCCTTTACATATTAATTAGAGGATCATGTTTAATATTTTCAAGAAAAGTCGTTAAATATGCCATGCACAAGGGCCCTTCCCATCCTCCATAGCTGCATCCAGCTCTGCTGTAAAGCAAAGGTACAGGGAAGCCCTTGTTACACCAGGTACTAGAAATTATCATCAGAATTTTTTCACCCAACCTAATTATTTACAGTGGCCAAACTGCTTTTAACTGCTTTTTATTTCCCATAAAAGTGAGACAGAGCTGACTAGTGGCACACAAATTTTGCATCTTAAATTGAGCAAGGTCAACAAAGATTTAGTTTCCAGTCAAGAGAGAGTTGTACAGTCAACATGGTCATCAAAGTTCCCCCTCGAGTCAATGGAGAGTCAACAAGTGTATCTAGAAAGTGATTCACCTCCTCTTCTGGACATCTACATCTATGGCATGAATCACACATTTGAATTTCTCTGCAGACAGCCGTTAAACCAGCATAGCTACTTTAAACCAAACATGGGCTTTTTAGGAAACTAGACCTGGATGAGATGAATCCACCCCGAAAATCTGTACTGAATTTCAAAAGAGAATTTAAATTGTTTATTTAGTGACTGAGAACAGTCTTCCCTGTCAAACATCCTGGATATGGTTTGTTATACTCACTGTTGCCGAGTTCTGTGATAAATAAGTGAGGACCATAAAACGGAAAGGGCCCAGTGTTGGGCTAAATCCATCAGCCATTGTCCGTTGGGAAAACAAAGGAAGCTTTTTATTTGTTTTAAGCTGAACTCCTACTAAATGTCTCCTTGTTCTGTTATTGTGGGATTAAGTGGCTAACGGTCTGCAGTCACCATATCCCTCATCTCTATGATACAACACAGTTAACTTACCCACACCCTCCCCTTCTCTATGTTGAACACTCTTAGACCTTTGCTGTGCTTCCTTGTAAGGCAGCTGCTCCATCTCCATGATTATTTCAGTTGTCCTTCTCTGGACTTTCTCCAGTTTCACTACATCCTTTCTGAGATGCAGAGACCACAACAGCACCAGCTACCCCACAAGTAAGCCTACCAGGTTTTATATGGCAGCAAAATGATCTGCTGTGCTGGTCTCAGCTGGGACAGAATTAACTTTCTTCCCAGCAGCTGGTGTGAGGCTGTGTTTGGGTTTGTGCTGAGGAGAAGCTGATCACACACTGATGGGCAGAGCTGCTGCCAGGACACTCAAGGACTTTCCAGCTTCTCTGCTGTGCCCGTGTCTGCAGGGGCAGGAGAAGCTGGGAGGGAG